>CM046458.1:6947032-6957032 GCA_025506515.1 Flaveria trinervia | reverse complement strand
TCTGCATATTAACGATTATGATTGTGGGAACAAACATTGAAAATATGTTAAGAATATTGAGAAATATAATTCTGTAAATTTTGGTGCTATTCCCATAAGTAAATTAATTTATATAAATTCTTTAAGTATTTAAAAGGAAAAATTATATCGGAAGAACCGATCCTAGTAAATATATGGAAAAATTATATACTGATCATTAAGAATCATAGAATTCACTGGAAAATCTCGTGACCTAACTCAAAGTATTATCTGAAATATGAATTTTTACATGTTCTGCAGTAGAAAAATCAAAATAAATACTTAAATATCATAATAAAATCAGAGAAAATCATGAATAAATTGATAAATCCAAACCTGCAGAATTTATAAATTAATAATTTTTGGAGCTATATAGTTATTTTTGTGAAGTATTGGGATTATTATAAAAATTACAGAAACTAATCTGTTATGTGTTAGACTTTGATAAATTTATAAGGAGTTCTAATTCCTATGATGAACCTTCTGTAAAATTTTGGAAATTTATGAACTACAGAAACTATTTTTGGCAATTTATGATGAATTTATAACAATTATAGAAAATAATCTGTAAATTTCTTGGAAACAAGAAATTAATGTGATATTTTAGAACATTAAACCTATTCATTATAAAAATTTCAAAATTTATTAAGGTACTGAAAATTTTGAAGAAAATAGTTATGTTTTCTAAACTATAAAATTCTTTTGTTTATAGGTTACCATTTGGAGTAAAGGTGAGTTTCATGGCCCATTTTGTTTTTATTAAGTTTTGGGGAAAAAGCATATTAATTTATGAATTGATGCATTATTACTGAAATTTATGTTACAACCATTAGTTCGGATGTGGAATCGTTAGATAACATTGGTAGCGCTACTTAGGAGATATCTCCTACATTAACAGAATGAGTGTTATAATGCTATGTTATCTGATTTATGAGAATATGATATGACAGATATGAATGATCTGATTGCTATGTCAGGTTTGGTTGTATAATGCATCAATATTATCTGTTTAATAAACCTGTGAAGCTCACCAACTTTGTGTTGACTATTTTTGGTATGCTTTTTCAGGAATTATCATGACTAACAACCTAACGTTCTCCTTTGATGTTTTTAATGGCTGGGGTGAAGTTGTAGGAAAAGTTTGTGTGAACCTAACTGTGAACCTGTATGACTTCAGTGTGTCGGTGGATGCTCACTTCCATCGTCTCTGAAGATGTAGCTGTTAAAACTTTATGATGTAATAGGATTATGTAATTTCAAATTTGACTATCATGATTTATGTAATCCTAACCTTAATGTTATGTTATGAAATATGTATGATAATGTGTTGCCTGTTAATTAATATTTGACAATGAGTTTTGAACAATCAAGTCACTCCCTAAGTATTTCATGCTTCCGCCGGGATGTGACAGGTTGGTATCAGAGCCATTGGTTATAGAGAATTAGGTACCATAAAATACCTAGACTATATGTTGGGTTTTGTAGTTGTAAATCAAAGACATATTAACTATTAACATGTAAAATGCAGCGGATTTTCAGTTCAAATAAGGGTTATGTATCATATACATATGTTAAAGCAAAACCCAAAACAAGGATCTTATTATATGGAATAACACACTATCACAACATACATATATCAACCATATATACTACCTTTAGAAACGTGGAAAGGAGGCTAGGAGATGATGTTGAATGTCAAGACTTCAAAGTAGAAATCCTCAAGAGATGATACCCCAAGCTTCCTCCAAACACCCACTTGCTAGGTCTTGCAACACCAACCTCAAAGACACTCTTGAGGATCGATTTTTTCAGCCAAAACAACACTTGTTTTGAGCTGGAAATGCTTCTATTTTCTGCTCCAAAAATCCGAATTCTATGGAGAGATTAGAGAGAAATTCCTTTTCTATGTGTGTGTGAGAGAAGGTGTATTCTTGGAAGAGTGTTGTAATGATAAAATTTGCAAGGACCAAGATGTACATCAAGAGCCTTGCAAGCCCCAAGGGCGGCCAAAATGTGGACCTTGGAGGGTCCCTCTCATTTTGAATTTTTATCCAAAAAACACCCTTGCACTCTATTGATTTTATAAGATTAAAACCCTTTTATCTTATAAAATTAATACACTTTTGTTAATATTTTTAACCAACTTAAATAATAGAAACAAGTATTTCTCATGAACAATTATCCATATAATGTTGTTCATCATCAAAAGCAAGTTTTAGAAAACCCGGTTTCTATGTTGGTGCTTATATTTATTTGTTTGATCTTATCAACGAATAAATATTTATCGGTGTTTGTTTTGCTTGTTATTGGGTATGACCCGACTTGGATCATATCACCTAGCCACATCAATTTAGTATGTTCTTGGCAGATCAAATCCTTCAATCTCCCACTTGCACAAGATTCATAGAGAATTGATGCAAGTAGCAAATAACGCCTAGCAACGGTTTGCTACCCCTAATGTATATGACTAAGTGCCATTCAATAACATCATCCCTTTCAAGTACCCTACTTGAATATGATTTAGGTGAATAAATCATTTATCCTTTTGTTACAGATGTCATGTTAAATCTTAGAGACATAGAATTGTCATTCTCCGTTGATTTAACTTTAACAGGCCTTAGACATCTAACTCTTAACGAATAAGAGGAACAAATTCCATCTTGACTACATACGTCTCTCACAATCACCTTATATTATACCCGAACTCAGCCTTATGTACTGCCAATATTTCAGAACAGCAAAGAACTAACTTAAAGTACAATACTTGGTGAATATCAGACCCAAATGTATCTCAGGTATGAGGATACAATGATATCGCCTTTACTCAATATCTCTTATGACTAATCACAAAGATTCCATGCAGAAATAATTGAGAGAGCGGGTCAGTCCAATATCCATATCCCATAGATATCAATGAACCTTGGTAGCAACGTCTTGCTCTATATTCATACTTAGTGAATATCAACCAATCCAAGTTCATTATAGTCTTACATTCATAGTTGTTCCCAAAGTACGATCGACTACGGACGTTTTAGAATAACTTACTTATTCACGGATTTAAACATGTTAAAATAGAAGAACAAATGAAAATTATAACCATATAATTAAGTCAAATTACATAAGTTCAATATCCAAATACAAAATTTGATCAAGTCCAATTACTAGAATATCGAAGTCCTAAGGCCCAAGTATGACTTTCATGCTTTGACCTGTCTAGGAGCTTCGTGAATGGATCCGCAATGTTTTGATCGGTGTGAACTTTGCGAATACATATCTTTCCCTTTTCAACTTCATCCCTAATGTAGTTGAATCTCCGTTCAATGTGCCGAGTCTTTTGATGAGCACGAGGTTCCTTGATTTGAGCAATCGCGCCTCGTTGTCACAAAAGATCTCTAGGGGGTTGAATGGTAGCAACGACCCCTAGATCAGCAATGAACTTCCTAAGCCACACAGCTTCTTGAGTTGCCAGTGAAGCGGCGATGTATTCAGATTCTGTTGTAGATAATGCCACTACATCTTGCTTTGAGCTCTTCCAAGAGACCGCTCCTCCATTCATAATGAAGACATATCCCGACTGTGATCGAGAATCATCTCGATCAGTTTGGAAACTTGCATCTGTGTAAACCTTTACCACGAGCTCCTCCTCACCAGATCCATATATTAAGAACATATCCTTAGTGTTCCTAAGGTATTTCAAAATACTTTTAACAGCCATCCATCATGACTATTACCAGGATTCTGCTGATATCTGCTTGTCATACTTAGAGCATATGACACGTCCGGCCTAGTACATATCATTGCATACATGATGGATCCTATAGCAGACGCATATGGGACTCCACTCATTCTTTCTTGTTCAACCTTTGAACTAGGGCATTGAGATGAGCTCAATATATTCCCCTTTTGAATAGGTACCAGACCTTTCTTAGAATTCTCCATCTTGAACCTTTTCAAGATCTTATCAATGTATGCACTTTGGTTTAAACCTATCAGTCGTCTTGATCTATCCCTATAGATCTTTATACCCAAAATATAGGTGGCTTCACCAAGATCTTTAATGGAAAAACATCTTCCAAGCAAGGCTTTTACACCATCCAAGGTTGGAATGTCGTTTCCAAATAGTAAAATGTCATCAACATATAATACAAGGAAGGTGATAGTGCTCCCACTAGCTTTCTATATACACAGGCTTCATCAGCATTTTTGATGAAGCCAAATTTCTTTACTTCATCATCAAAACGGTGATTCCAGCTTCTTGATGCTTGTTTCAATCCATAGATTCACTTCTTTAACTTGCATACCTTTTCAGGATGTTTTGGATCGACAAAACCTTCAGGCTGTTCATATGGACATCTTCCTCAAGATATCCATTAAGGAAAGCGGTTTTGACGTCCATTTGCCATATCTCATAGTCATAATATGCTGCTATGGCAAATAATATCCTAATAGACTTTAGCATTGCCACAGGTGAAAAGGTTTCATCATAATCAACCCCTTGAGTTTGAGTGAAACCTTTTGCTACAAGTCTAGCTTTATAGGTATCCAAGTTTCCATGCATATCGGTTTTCTTCTTGAAAACCCACTTACTCCCAACTATCTTGGACTTAAGAGGTGGTGTAACCAATTCCCAGACTTGGTTATCATACATGGATGCATCTCAATGTTCATGGCTTCTTGCCATTTGTCACAATCAGGTTTTGACATTGCATCTTGGTATGTGGTTGGTTCATCTGAATCTCCACATAGCATCCATCCATGAAAAATCCATATCTCTCAGGAGGAACACTAATTCTACCAGATCTGCGAACGTTTTGTGTATTTTGATCATCGATATGATCATTCTCAACATCCTCATGTTGATTGCTAGTATTAACCAATTGTGTATCTTCTTGTGAATCATGAACCTCTTCAAGTTCCACTGTTCTTTTGCTAGTTTCTTCCAAAAGAAACTTAGTTTCCAAGAACTCTGCCTTTCGAGCATAAACACTTTCTGCTCTGTCGGATCATAGAAATAAATCCAATACAATCTCTAGGATATCCGATGAAGATACACTTCGTGGATCGCCCTTCCAGTTTGTTCTGAGTGTATTGCTTAGGATAAGCTTCACACCCCCAAACTTTCAAATATGATAATGATGGAACCCTTCCATGCCATACTTCGAAAGGTGTCCTTTCCACTTTCTTGGTTGGGGCCATATTTAAAATACGGGCCGCGGAGAGCAACGCGAAACCCCAAAATGACAGAGGTAGTGTACTTCTAGCCATCATAGATCGAACCATATCCAATAGAGTTTGATTCCTCCTCTCAGACACACCATTATGTTGTGGTGTTCCAGGTGGAGTTAGTTGTGAGACAATCCCACAACTTCTAAGATACTCTTGAAATTCACTACTTAGGTATTCACCTCCTCTATCTGTGCGAAGAACCTTGACCGTTTTGTTGAGTTGATTTTCAACTTCATTCTTGAATATTTTGAACATTTCAAAAGATTCATGTTTGTGTCTTAACAAGTACACATACCCATAACGACTATAATCATTGGTAAAGGTAATGAAGTATCTTTCACCATTCCTAGTCATTGGTTTAAAAGGTCCACATACATCCGAATGTATGATCCCTAATAAATCTTTCGCCCTTTCATTAGTCCCACTAAAAGGGGCCTTCGTCATTTTACCTTGTAAGCAAGACTCGCACACATCGAATGAATCATTTTCATTGGTTTTCAGAAGACCATTCTTTTGAAGTTTATGCATACGATTCTTATTTATGTATCCAAGGCGACAATGCCAAAGATAGGAATCACTCAAATCTAATTTGAGCCTTTTGGTGTTGCTTGGTACATTGAGCTATCATATGTTGTGTTATCATGAACCAATTCATAAATACCATTACAAGGAATAGCCTTAAAATAAAACATGATTCAAAGTAACATGAATATCATTGTCAACAAATTTGAAATCATAATCATATTGTCTTAAACGGGAAACAGAAATGATGTTCCTAGTCAAACTAGGAGCATACAAAATATTCTTTAAAATAACTTCCAAACCACTTGGAAGCTTCAAAACATAGTCTCCTTGGGCTTCCACATGAACCTTTGCACCATTGCCCATGAAGAGACTAACTTCCACTTTTGAATAACGTTTACTTCTTTTGAACCCCTGCAACAAATTGCAAATATGAGTTCCACATCCGGTATCTAATACCCATGTGTTAGAAGAAATTACATTTAGCTCAAAATGTATCATAAAGATTGTACCTGAGGTTTGCCCGTCCCTCTTCGCGACCTCACGCTTTGAGATAGACCGGACAATTGCGTTTCCAATGGCCTACCTCACCACACTCAAAACAAGGGTCATCTTGAGCAACCTTTTGCTTCTTTTCTTTTGGTTTGGGGGGTTCCATTTTTGCTTTTCCCTTTCCCTTGACGTGCCCCTTCCCTTTGGCAACGCTTGCCTTAGGGTTGGGGAGGTGCCTCTTCCTACTACCTCCTTCATTGATCGTAAGGACCGGCAGAACCTTTCTACCCATGCCCGCCTCGGCCGTTTTTAGCATTGAATGAAGCTCACCAATGTTCTTGTCCCAACCATTCATGTTATAGTTCATAACAAAACTATCAAACTTCTTTGATAGAGAGTTGAGGATCAAATCCGTTGCCAACTCGTTGGACACACGACAGTTAAGCCTTTCGAAGCGATCAATGTGGCTCTTCATCTTAAGAACGTAGGATGACACCGATTGGGTCTCGTCCATCCGACATGCATGGAGCGCTCGAACCGTTTCGAAGCGCTCTACCCTTGATTGTTGTTGGAACATTTCCTTCAACTGGGTGATCATGTCAAAGGCATTGTGGTTTTCAAAGTCCTTTTGCAAGTCGGAATCATACTCGCTAGCATGAGACATGAGACTTGCACGGAGTCCTCGGTGTACTTGACCCACTCGGCAAAGGCCTCAACGTCACTCTCATCGGGTTGATCGGGAATGGGATCGTCTAACACATAGGACTTCTTTTCTTGCTTGAGAACTATTCTCAAGTTTCGATACCAATCCATGAAGTTCCCATGGTTTAGACGTTCCTTTTCGAGGATCGTTCTTAGTGATAGGTTATGGACGGTCGGGATAGCGTTGTTGTTGTTAGCCATCTACAATATTACAAAGTTCAAATTTTAGTATTTCGATGTTTAAGCAATTTTTAATTATTAATACCCTTTTATGTCTCATAGACAATTAATAATTAAAACTAGAATCCAACGTTACATTTAAATATCGGTTAGGTGACCTTTATCCCTTTATTTAAATTAACAAGGTAGTCAACGTTTTGACAATTGTAACCCATTACAATTTCTAGTTTTTATGGGATCGTTTTAAACATCTTATGTTTAGTTTGGCATGTTAATCCCATCAACACCGTTTGTACGTCATGCTTCAGTGATCCTAATGCATGATTTCCAAATCAAGTCGTCTTACTTAGACACACGTGTGATATCACTAATATAAGTGGTTAGGTGACCTTTATCCCACAAATATAGTAATTTCACCTCAACTTCTCAAGTTTCTATATTTATGGTTAGGTGACCTTTATCCCATAAATAAGTTACAAGTGAATTGAGTGTTGTTTAAAAGGATGGTGTTAAACTTTTTTTTAAAAAAAAGGGTTTTGAAGTTTCTAAAACTTAGTTATAGAAAACCTTTTATACCATACAACTGTATGCATTCAAATGCATGGTATTATTTGAAAAACAATTTTTAAGGTTCCTTCTAATAAAACCCATTTTTATTAAATCATTAACCCTTAATAACTCATTTTATTAATCCATTTAATGATTATAAAGAACCATTTTATGCTTGATGCGCCATAGTTGTTAAACTAGTTTGTCAATTTTCAATCCAAAACAAACACAACCAAGATAACCAAACAATCCACCAAACATAATATAATAAGTGCACAACCAAAGCCAATAATTTTGAACACACTTGCTTGCCATAACAAGTGTGTTAAGGAGTCAATCCAAAGGTAAAACATGACACATTGTTGAGTTGATGAACTCCCACTTGAACTTGCATCCAAATGCTTCAAGTATGCCTTTTGTGTTGTGATTCCATCATCATCTTTAGGCTTCCTTTATGTGTTACAAAACAGCCCCCAAAAGCTTATTACATAGAAAAGGTCCTAATACATTTTTCTAGTAAAATAAGATACAAGCTAATCTATTTATTACATACCAAATGAAATAAATAAATTACATATGCTTTATTACATCCAAATGAAACACAATCACAAATAATCAATCACAAGGTCATGGCTAGGCTTTGTGCACTTAGAACACATCCAAAACAAGTCCAAAACGATAAAGTGGCAGCCCCTTTTAACCCAAGTTTTTGGCCAACACAAACCAAGAACATGTGGGTTTATGTCCAAACAAACAAACCATCATATGATCTATATTTTTCAAGATCTTTACATGCATATAAAGTAATATCTTGAAAACAAAGGGACTTCCATGTAAAGAAATTTCCAGCCCACTTTTTAGAGAAAAAGGACCCGAAAATTTCATGTTGGAAGCATGTATCCATATAATCCGGCTCTAGATGCCATTGTTGGGTTTTGTAGTTGTAAATCAAAGACATATTAACTATTAACATGTAAAACGCAGCGGATTTTCAGTTCAAATAAGGGTTTATGTATCATATACATATGTTAAAGCAAAACCCAAAACAAGGATCTTATTATATGGAATAACACACTATCACAACATACATATATCAACCATATATACTACCTTTAGAAACGTGGAAAGGAGGCTAGGAGATGATGTTGAATGTCAAGACTTCAAAGTAGAAATCCTCAAGAGATGATACCCCAAGCTTCCTCCAAACACCCACTTGCTAGGTCTTGCAACACCAACCTCAAAGACACTCTTGAGGATCGATTTTTTCAGCCAAAACAACACTTGTTTTGAGCTGGAAATGCTTCTATTTTCTGCTCCAAAAATCCGAATTCTATGGAGAGATTAGAGAGAAATTCCTTTTCTATGTGTGTGTGAGAGAAGGTGTATTCTTGGAAGAGTGTTGTAATGAATAAAATTTGCAAGGACCAAGATGTACATCAAGAGCCTTGCAAGCCCCAAGGGCGGCCGAAATGTGGACCTTGGAGGGTCCCTCTCATTTTTGAATTTTTATCCAAAAAACACCCTTGCACTCTATTGATTTTATAAGATTAAAACCCTTTTATCTTATAAAATTAATACACTTTTGTTTAATATTATTTAACCAACTTAAATAATAGAAACAAGTAATTTCTCATGAACATTATCCATATAATGTTGTTCATCATCAAAAGCAATGTTTTAGAAAACCCGGTTTCTATGTTGGTGCTTATATTTATTTGTTTGATCTTATCAACGAATAAATATTTATCGGTGTTTGTTTTGCTTGTTATTGGGTATGACCCGACTTGGATCATATCACACTAGCCACATCAATTTAGTATGTATCTTGGGCAGATCAAATCCTTCACTATAACCATAAGCTCATATCTGTATAATTATGTGTTTATATGATTTTGCGTATTATGATTCCATGTATATTAAAGCATGTTCCATGCAAAGAACTTATAATATGTATAGAAATAAGTAACTAACTATTGGGTTCAAACCATGAAAGGATTGTTTTGCAGCCATGAGTACCAATAACAAATTTTGTGATACTGACTCATCCGAATACTTGGATTATAATGATCACAAAGGACTTACGCCTGAACCTAACCTCAGCAAATTCTAGGAACTCTTCCAACCAAAGAAGAAGATAATCCTGAACCTAATTTTATGTCCGTCATGCACCTGTAATGGTAGGAGGATATACCATTAAAACTCCTAGGAAAAGGGTACGACCCGAAACAAACCTAAAACCAAGCAATACGAAGGCAAGGAGATACAAGAAACTAACTCCTCAGGAACGAAGGAAGTAAGCTAAGAGACAAAG
>CM046458.1:6707032-6942032 GCA_025506515.1 Flaveria trinervia | reverse complement strand
TATAGCTCCAGTTCTTCAAGAGCTTTCTTGATTGATGACTTGAACTTCCTTGCTAGATTTTCTTGTTCTTGCTTGGACTCATTAGTCTTCATCTCTATAGCATCCATTATCAACAGAGTTTCTTTGTATAAACCTGCAATATTTACATTAGCATACATTTCAATTGGTTTTATATCTTCTTTTGTGTAGATCTCCAGCACTCCTTTACGTGAGATTCTCATGAATTCAATATCTTTTATGTCTTTCTTTACTATGTTTGCATAAGCGATTGCTTTCCTCAAAGAAATATTCTCCATAGCAGCATTTATTACTTTTATAATCGTCAAAAAGTATTTTCTATCATTCTCTGCTTCAAATGAAGATACTTGCTCAAACACTTAATTGGACAAAAACGAGATATACTCGGATGTAGAAGTTTGAGTTCAAACACACCAAACAAACTAATCATGTCATTATCCTAATCATCCAAGTTTCTCATTAGCTTCATATGAAAAGTAGATGAATCATAAAACCATTTTAGAATCGTTTTGATGATTGAGTTTCGTCTATAACTTTCAACCCAAGATTAGTAACCTTTTCAAAGTACTTATCACTAAAAGTTTCTAAATAACAATCATCAATATGTTCACTGGAATCACCTTTCTTTAACTTCTTCTTCATTTTAGCAAAATAGCTTTTATCTTCTTGATTATAACGAGTTTTAAGAAATGTTGGCATTTTAGATATACCTCTATCAAGCAACTTCATAAAATTTTCTCCTCTTTCAGCCTTTGTAGGATTGATTAGTGGTAACTTATGCAATTCTTTCAAATCTTGCATAGGTAAGGCAATGATACTTGAGAAGATATACATCACAAATAGCATTAACTCTTTTGATAAGAAAGGCATAAAAATTCTCATCATATTTCCATACAATTATTTTCACCTCTTTGGTTTTATCAGGCACAATCATTGCATTCAGGAATTCAGAAATTGATTGTCCTGTTTGAAGCATATTTCTCACAAGATCTCCAGCTGATCTAGATTTATTCCAAAGTTGTTTTTGATCTATAGAGACTTTGTAATCTTGTTGCTCTGAAGTAGGAAACATATTCATCAATTCTTTCCTTCTTTCATGTGTTTTCCTTACTAATTCCATCGATTTGATTTCCTGAGGCTTCAGCATTTTTGTTCTTTTGGTGATTTCAAGATACTAAGGTTATCCATATCCAGAATAATCATTTTGTTGTACATCTTCTCAGTTTCTTGGAAACTCCTCACCAGCCTTCTTAATGATTCACCTTGAAGCTTATTCAGTCTTTTTCTTGGATAATTCCTTGACTACAAACACATTCTCAGAGCGGGTATGCTCATATCTTCAGGGTTTGGGTGGTGCATGTGACAACTCACTCGATTTAGTTATGTCAATGCAGTAAACCAGGGATTTAGCACAACCATGTGACGCAATTTTCAGGACGAAAATTCTTTCAACATAGGGATGATGTGACATCCGTTAATTTTGTGTTACCAAACTCCATTAGTTCCGTTAAGTCTTGCATACACGTGTCGTGAGTACACACTAGTTATCATTGAACGTTGGTGACATAATAATAATAATCTATGATAAACAATAATAATCTAATTAATAATATTGACTATTAGTTCTAATTATGTGGTTCATGATTTTATAGAATTTTAAATGTTTGTTTTATAAATTTTACGCGATTACGCAACAACGTGTAATATATATTTCGTGTGTTGTGTGACTTGTTGTAAATGTTTTGGATTATTATTATTATTGGTTAATAATATTTGTGTTTGGTAGTTAAAAACAATTTAAAAGGTATTAGAAAGATTAGTTTTTATAAAATATAATTAAAGGGGTTATTTTGTAAATATCTTTTTACCAAATATTACCAATATTAACCTAACCCTAAACCCCTAATCCCCATTTTCAGCCGCAAACCCTCCAAGAATCCCCACTCTTTGAGAATTCAACCAAAAACACACACACACAAACAATCTATTTTGATCAAGTTGCAAGTGTTCCATAGTGCTAGCAAGTCCAATTCTTGATTCTACACGTTTAAAGGTATGTTTTGTCATGTTGTTCATAGATTTTGATTCAAGATGAACCCTAATCCACGAAATTATTGATGATTATATGAAATTGATGATGATTATCTGAAATTGATGATTGTATGATGATTATATGATGTTAGTTAGGTTGTATGAATGCTAGATTATGTTGATTGTGCAAGAAATCTAGGGTTTGATCATCTAGTTCATACATTGCCATAAAAGAAAAAAATTTGTACTTGGAATTCATGATTTGATGATGCTAAGATGTTAGATGTAATGCTTAGATGTTAGTTTAATTCAATTGTACAAAAAATCCATGAAATTATGATATTGATCATGATTTACTAAAAGTAGAAACTTTTGCGTATGATGTTGAGAATTTGGATGTTTTGGAGGTGATTAGCATGTTAGAATGAATGCTATGAACATGATTAGGTATATAATTTTTGAAAGTATGGTTGATTTGGATGCTAGAGCACTTTTGGGTATTACGTTTCCAAAAGGGAAACTTTATTTTTGTAGGACTTTGGGTGTGATGATTTGGACATGCTTATGATGTTAAGATCATATTATAATGATTGTGGATGATGTTTGTTGTGAAAGAATGTGTAATTGAGTTGTATGGATGCTTGGTTGATCATGTATGAAGTATAGATTTTGATGATCATACATGATGATGAATTATGGTTAGTGATATGCTAGTAATGTGGTTATGATTGTCATACATGCATGCGAATCCGAGGCCCCTACTTAGTAGGATTGGAAGGGTTTAGATGTGAGGTCGTGGGTGACTTCACATGGCATGTAGTGCATCTCACATATGAATTGTCTGATCTGATGTATTTATAATATTTAAGCATGATGATTATTTGAGATTTGCATGAGTGTATGATGATCTAGTGTGGTATGATGACCTAGGTAGAACTTGGGTTGATGATGTGATGCATGTGGATAACTTACATGATATTCGTGTATGATAAGTTAATTTTCATGATTAAACAATATTCCATCTAACATGTCACCAATGGGTCAAACATGTCAACTAGGTTAACCTAGGGTTGTTGAGTTTTCTGTGTACATGTACTTATGTACTTTTGTGATGTAGGTAAACTTTGAAGGGTTGTCTTTGCACCTATCACGAGTCTCTTTAGTCATTATCATTATACACCTGGTGAGTTCATGCCCCTCTATTTTATAAACTCTCTTCTGGGGAGGTAGCATACTTATACTCAAACACTATTTTATTATTATAAGTTGTGTATGTTTTAACATAGTGCTTAATACCTCGAAAGTCCTCACACTTTTGGATCGTTAGTAATGGTAACTAGCGGGAAATCTTAGGTAGTACTACTGGTATTACGAGCCCTAGTTGTGTGACTCGAGGTCAAACGGGTGCAATATTGCCCTAAACACAAACATCGTCATGACCTGGTAAGTCGTGACAGGAGGCAACAAACACAGCATAGACAGCTTCTATCGCGAAATCACTATGGTTATTACATGTGAATATAGACTAGCTATCTTATTCAATACACTTATTATGTTATACAATTGTTAATATTTATGATAAATGTAAACTCTTGAACTCACCAACCATTGTGTTGACATTTTTAGTATGCTATTCTTAGGTCGTTAACTCAGCTTTCCATTAGGAGCACAACACGGGTCTAGCATGCATCCTAAGGCTTTATTTCATAGACATATTTGTTTGCCTTTTATTTATGGGATTTGAACATTGGGATGGCTCGTGTTTTGCCATAGTATGCATTTATTTACTTTGGGTTTGTCTTATTTACAAAACTCCTCCGCATGGTTTTAAACATTTAAACTTTGATTGTTTTGTTTTGAATGTAGAATATAGTGTCGTTTTGAGTAACTAATGACTATGATCCTGGTTTGTTCACACACCTTGCGGTAAAACTCTGCATGTGGATTTTGAGGGTGTGACAATGCAATTCTGTCACAAGAATATCATCAATATTTATGCTTTCATTCATTTGTGCCCACTCACCATGTTCTAGACTAATTTCATTAGGATCTACCGGCGCTATAGACTCTGCTATCACGCACTTTTCATACTCTTCATTTAGTTGAGTCACTGTCAGCCCAGCCAGAAACACTATTCGACTTTTTCTTGATCAGATAATTGTATCTGTCTTCAAAGTCTATAGGTATATCGTCTTGAACATTTTCATCTGGTGAGTCAACTACATCACACATATCTTCATCTTCCAAAACTTCATCATATCATTCATTAGGTAGATCAGTATCTATGCCATCAAGTGCTTCTATTATCTTTTGCACTTCTTCTTCCTCTTCATTCACATGTACATCAACTGTCTTCTGAACTTTAGCTAGAACTATAGATGTTTAAACTTCATTCATCTTTCTTTTCCTTTTCTCAGCATCAAAATACTTTACAGTTGTGGTTTCTTTAGGCTCTTGAGCAGATTCTTTCTCAATAGTAATCACCTCACTTTCTTTTACAGGCTCTTTTAAAGTTACTTTCAGCTTTTCAATTTCTTCAAACATTATCTTTACTTTTTCTTCAAGATTAGACATCATAACATTCTTCATTTCATCATTAGCTTTTAGCATGGCATTTTCTTTCTTTAATCTTTCAATTTCCTCATTTTGAGACGCTATCTGTGACTTCAATTTCTCAACTTCATGAGCATCATCTTCTACTTTTGTTTGAATACAAACATCTGATGTTTGTTTTATCTCTTTTTCTGACTCTTTCATAAACGCAACATCTTGATTTGGAGATTGTACATTTTCAGATATAGGCTCAGACCAAATTGCATCAAAATCAAATGCTTGATTAAAATCAACATTTTCTACATTCTCATTTTCAATAGCTTCATCATTCCTTTGATAATTTACTTCAATATCAACATAATCTACATTTCTTTCTTCTTCAATTCTTTGATGAGAAATAGTTTGCTCACTATCCATCTCTTGTATAGTTTCTTTAATAATTTGTTCAGCTTCAACACCTTGACCACTTCCTTGATCATCATTATCATTGCTATCATCATTATCATCATCATTATTATCATTTATTTCATCATTATCATCCTCTTCATCATTATTCTCTTCTTTGGATTCTTCAAGAATCTCATCCATTACATCTTCAATCAAATCATCAGGATTAACAGGCTCATCTTCAGATAAATGAAGGTGTTGCTAATTAATGTCAACATTATCATCAGCTACATTCCTTATGTTCTCAAATAAAGGTACATTCTTAGCTCCTGTAATCACTATTAACTTCTTGTATACCATCTTAGACATATGCTCTAATTCAAATTTATCACCTTGAACTCCATATGCATAAATGTCTGGATATTCTTCATTAATAATCAACTGAAGAAATCTAGGATACATCAAATACTTGTTTCTTTTCCCTTTCTCCAAATTGAAAATAAATCCATTCATTATCCACTTTGCCATATTGAATCTTCTATTTGTGACTTGAGCAACAATAGGAGATGTTATATCAACTGAAATGAATTCCATCCTGTACTTCTTTTAAACATGCAGTGCTGAAATATATAACATAGTAGCTTCCAGTGGTTGTAGACTCTTGCTCTAAACAATTGTTTCTTTGGAAAATTGTCAGGATGACCCATTTGCATGAAAGTCTCTCTACATTCATTGAAAGTGTATTCAGATAGATCCTGGTCTTCATTTTCCCCCAACCTCAGGATAGAATCTTTAGAAACTTCTATCATTCTATCATTTGAAATGAATCCTCTTAGAACTTTTCTATAGTTATCATCAAGTTCCACTTCTGCAGTTCTCCATAACCTCTTGATTAGTCTTCCATATATGGTCGGTCTAGTACACATAGCATAGACATATTTGGTCCTTAGGAGAAATCTAATCATTTCTTCACAACCAGCAGCTTCTCTCACATCTTCATTGAGAAATGCAGCTACATTATGCTTTAGTTCAAACTTTAATGAATTCATCTGTCAATCAAAAGAAACATGAATTAGTACGAAGGCGTTAAACTCATTTAAGTTTTTATAAAATGTTTAGAAATGAATAAATCCTTCACTAACTTTTAAGTTTTCTTAATAAAATTTTATATTTTAAAATTTGATTAATTTTAATAAAATTCAATGATTTGAAATTATTATTTAATGATTTACTCAATTTTAAGATGTATAATCAAGTAAGAGATTTGTTTCTATCTGATTTGTATATACATTTGAATTTGATGAACAACAGTTAATTTTTATTTGAAAAACAATATGTTGATTCATTTCAAGTTTATTATTTTATTATTATTTTAACTCTGAAGCTCATTGAATCATAAGAAATTTTTTGAGATGAAAATCTTGTTTTGATGATGTTAACATGTTCGCGATTCATTATCATTAACAATTTCAAGTTCCATTTGTAACAAACAATCACAAGTAATCAACCATTTCAGATTTATTCAAGATATCAGGGTTTGAGGCCCAAATAGGATTAAAACGCCAGATTGATTTTGATGTTTTATACACTGATTTGATGATATAAACACATAATTTTGATTGCAATCACTGATATTACCTTATACAATCATACAATCTTGGTAGAACTAAGTACTCAGTGTGTATTTTAGTGAGTTGGAGCTTTGAGAACAAGAACAAAGAGAATAAGAGTAAAATTTTCAAATGAAATGAACTTCAGCGCAAGTGTTGAACTTATACAAGTGTAAAAACCCTTAGACGCATTACAAATGTTTAGACGCATGATCACTGTTTGGACGCATAAGGTCTAGGCACATTAGCACTGTTCAGGCATATTACCCCTATTCAGGCGTATGAACCTTAGACGCATGAGATACACTTGGTAAGATTTTGATCAAAAACATATAGGCGCATTTGCACTGTACAGGCGCATGAGCACTATTTAGGCGCATGAGCACTATTCAGGCGCATGAGTACTATTCAGGCGCATGACCTATAATGAAACGCCTAACACTTTGAATTCTAAAAATGAGATGTCTGGTACTTTTGAGGTGCATGAGATTATGCAAAACGCCCAACACTTAACCAAGAATTTCAGACTTATGACCACTGTTTAGGCGCATGAGGATTACTTAAAACGTCTAACACTTAACATAAAACTAAAATTTCATCATGCTGCTAAACATAGACTTATAAACACTATTTAGGCGCAAGAGTCATCCATACGTCTAACACTTGTATTATTTTCACAAAGTTCATTCAAATCACAATTTTGATTATTTTCACTGTTCTTCAAAAAAAATCCAAACTTTGATCAAACTTTGAACAATTTACTAAGGCTTTGACTATTTGACCAAAACTTTGACTTTTTGACTAAACTTTGACCTTTTGATGAAAATTTTTAATTCATTTTCTGTCATTTTAGTCTTAAAATTTTCATAAAATAACAAACATTCTCAATTCTTTGCAAGAAGCTTTTCCATAGTTTTAAACATCTCAAACACACACAAGTTTTGAATATTTTTACATCATCCTTTTTCATCCAAACATATATTTTGATAAACTCTTTATCATCTTTACTTCTCCTAAACTTTTAAGTTTTCAAATTAGAAGTTTATAAAAGTTGAGAGTTGAAGTAAAACCATTCATTATTAACATGCCTACACATAAAAAATCATGCAAAAATCAAACTAAAGCAGAATAAAATTGTACACATTGAATTATATGCCTGTAGGGAGAGCATATCAGATAATAATCAGCACATTAAAATCAAAAATTGTGAATAGTCATAAACATTGATTAAATCCTGATCAAGTGTGTTCCAGGTCAGTGTTCCTACAACAAAGGAGACATGAGATCTAAGGATAGACAATGACTGCTCTGGCAAAAGAATCAGTACACTTACTTTTTCAATTCTTGGATTTATTAAGGTTGGAATAGATCTGATATTATGTAATCCATACTTAGACTTAGAGTGTTCAACCCTCGTCAAGGTATGTGTAGAGATTAATGAAGAGGCTAATGCAACCTAAACATCTTTAGTCTTTCCTGCATGCTGCACAAGTGCATTGAAGTAGAATGCTTCGGAGTTTCCACATGTGCAACAGAAATACTCTAAGTGTGAAATCTTCCGAAGCCAAGACCAACATCTTCCGAAGCCAAAGATGAAGTCTTCCGAAGCCTCAGAGACAAAGTCTTTCGAAGCTTCAAGTCATGAAGACAGATTTCTTCTGAAGACTTTTAGTAACATGCTTTATCTGATGTATTGTTCCATAAAGCTGGACACCTTTCCGCTGCAACTCTGCAAGTCACCAACTAACATGGTTTGGTGAAAAGGTCCATGCTTTTGGTAACTGTACATTGAGGTCTTGAGTCTGTAACTTTCTACTTTATGCACTTTATCCTTTTTTGTAATAGATAAGGATGTGAGCTATGGCATGTCATAGTCACTAGTGAAAAGGCAATCTGCCTTTTGACTCTATAATTGATTTTGTTGTGTCTAGTCATTTGTATCCAGCTGGCTTTCAAAGTATAGCCGGCTATAGGATGTTGTATAAGTATCTCATGTTCTTGTATCTTTCGAATATGCTTTGTAACACTTGTAATAGAACATATAGAAGGCAATATACTGCATTCTTGAAAAACAAACACTTGTGTTCTTTGTGTTCTGTCTCATATATTACTTGTGTTCTTAGTGTCACCACTTGGTTAATCCAGTCTACTGTTTGATCTAAGTTTAGTTTATCTCCTCTTTGTGTTGTTGTGTTGTTACTCTTCACCCTTCAACGATCTTGCAGTATGCAAGAAAGCACTTTTACTCAACTTAAAAACCTGTCATATATGTATACCAGATCTCATGTTTAGGTCAATGAGAGAATCATCATGGTTAAACCAGTTGATAATCTCTGAGAAAACCACAATGGACAAGCCATTAGGTAATCCTCGAATCCGTTTCATAAAGAAAGAGATAGAGATGATTCATAAGAATCATAGGGCATCCATTTTGGACTTTAGAAAGGATTATGCACATTGGCATCTTTTGCATCAGGTGAGAATATCTAGGTCTGTAATGACTTACAACAGATGATACCTCGTCACTTCAGGTCTATGATGACTCATAACAGAGAAGTGAATAGATGTAGTAAACAGATCTCATGCACTACATATTATGTCAAGGTGTGAGATTGTTACTTTACAAGCAATCAATTAGAAAAGTCAAGGAAACTCTTTAGTACTAAGATGGACACACACAAATGCATAGATGATTAGTTCAATCACAAGAATCTACTTTTTCAGTATAATTACATAATCTTACTTGCAATTCATACCTGATCATGTCAGACTTTATTAGCGAGTGAAGTATGCCACTGATTAAACTAATGTACTATCATTTCCCACAAATTGCAAAAGCAGATATAATTCTAACACTTATAATAACTAAACTATTATTTATTTACTTTTTTATAATTTTCTCTTTGTTTTTTGCATTTTTTGATGTTGTATTTTTTTTCATTTAACACACACAATATACATAATCAGGCAGTTAACATGACAGTTTAACTTTGATTTGTTTAAGAAAATGAGGGAGGTTATTATCATTTTGAAAGAGAAAATTCAATTTTCAAAATGAGTAATAAGATCAATTGACTCAACTATGTATTCAGACCTTCCTGGTAGGAAAGATTTGGTAAACAAGTTAGCCAATTGTTTTTTATTGAAATCTAAATCAAAATGATTAAACCTTTTTCAGAGTTGTCTTTGAGAAAATGATATCGAATCTCGATATGTTTTGTTTTAGAATGTTGGACAGGATTAGCAGTAATAAACATAGCAGCAGTGTAATCAATGTAAATAGAAGTTTTAAGAAAATTTAACTCGTAATCCAGTAGTTGATTTTGTAACCAGAGGATTTAAGAACATCCTGCTGAGGCAGCAATGTACTCAGCTTCTGTAGTTGAGACTAAGACATTTGTCTATTTCTTACATTGCCATGAGACTAATCGAGGACCTAAAATCTAACAACCACCCATGGTAGATTTTCTATCTTGACAACATCCCCCATAATCACTATCAGTATATCCATATAACTCAAAGTTTTCTTCATAAGATACCATAACCCAAGGGATGGTTTTCCTTTTAGATATCTGAATATGCGTTGACAGCGATAAGGTGAGACTCCTTCGGGTCTAATTGATACTTGGCACAAACACAAACAACATACATTATGTCAGGTCTAGATGCAGTTAAGTACATTAAAGATTGCAGGATCGGGTTTGTCACAGAAAAACTTGGATTTCTCTCAAACTCACTTATAGACACACTCAATTCAGATAAAGTAAAGTCTTTCACAAGAGTTGATAATAATATAATAAGTAGCGAATGAACACACAGAAATAATTTTCAAGGCACTTGTATATATTATTTCTCAACTCAAGATACTACAAGACTCTTACAAGCATAATGCATGAGTTACAATGAGAGACTATATATACTAAATCCTACAGCCGAATATACTTTGATACCAGCTGGAAACCTAAGACTAAAGCATATACTACAACGCTAAAGTCAAGGTATCTTAGATAAAGTATTATCTAAGATATGGTAGTCATGACATGTCCATGACTTACCTTTTTTCACCAACTAATGATGGAAACTGTACTAACATAAAAAGTAAACAGTGGATTAAAGTATGGTCAACTGCATGGCTTTTGAGAAAACGCCATGTAGTATCTCAAGATTTTGCAGCGGAGTGACAGGAAGGCCATACTTATGTCCACTGGATAATAGCAGTGTTTTCCGAAGGTAAGTTGGCTTTGAAGAACAAGTTCTTCCGAACCCACTTATACTTCGGAAGAGGCTTCTAGACTTCCAAGGCTTGAGGACTTCTATACTTCGGAAGTTGACTTCAGATCTTTCTTTCTAAGTCTTGAACTTCGGAAGTAGGTTCTTTGTGTTTGGAAGTCGGAACTTTTCCTTCGGAAGTAAGCTTTTACACTTTGTCTTCGAAGAGCTCCTTTTTCCTTTGGAGTTCCACACTTAGCTTCGGAAGTCCTTTATTTGTAGTACCAAAATCTTCTAAGTGACTTGGTTTTGGTTGCACCAGCCTTTCAAGATCCAACAAACTCCCCCTAGGCTGATGCTACCAAAACCTCACTTAATCCTGCTTCTTAAAGCTTTCAACACTAGGGACAAAAGATATTTGTCTGTCTCTTTGTTCTTCCCTGATATGGTGCTGAGAATCTTGTACAAGTCATTGGTGGAAAGGAGATCCAGTCTATCACTCTGAAGGACATGTACCCTTTGTTGTGCCCCCTGAAAAGAGTTAGTTGACGGGAGTTATAGTCATACTCCCATCTAACTATGGATTCTAGTTCAGGACCTTCAACGATTTGTAAAAAGGCTTTGCCTTGCGCTACTGATCCCTTCCTTTCCTCCTCCTCTCTCAGTTTCAAATCTGCTTCAACCTTGCTTCTAGCAGTTAGCTCGGCCATATAAGGCTGCCTAGATGATTTCTGATATGGGCAGCTACATCAGAGTTTGAAGGGTTGGAGAATGTCTTCTCTGCTAACTTAGCAATATCAAATATGCTTAAGTGTAGAAGAGATAAGGCACTCAGCCTGTTGAGCTCTCCATTCTATCTTTCAACAACAAAGTTATGAGAAGATTCTTCGAACCTCCACCAGATGATCTTCTTTCTAGGTGCAAGAGGTATCTTGGCACCCTGTCACTTTTCTTGGTATCCTGTAGAGTCACCAGCCTTCTCCTTAACTTTTTTTCTTCTTCGTTCAAAGTGTCTGAATTGAGGCCAAGGAGATTTGCAGCTTGGTCCAATGTTCCTCTGGGCAGATCAAGAAATTGATCTCTAGTGAGGGAACTTGAGGATCTGTCAACATAGGTCAATTTGACAAAATCCTCCACACAAGAGATATCGCTCAGAGTTGTGCATTTTATGAGCTTTGTCTTGACTGCTTTGAATTCTTCTAAGGAGAGATGTTTAGAAGGCTGAGGGGATGGTTTAATGGGTTGATGGGTAGGTTGAGGTGTTTGTGTTCTAGCTAGAGTTTTGGGTTGGAGGATGGGAAGTTTAGATGGTTGAGGTGAAGGAGTTGGTAGGAGTGATGGTGTAGGTTCAGGGGTGTATGGTTCAGTGGTTGGTTCAGTTTTGATGGGGAGTGAAGAGGGTATGGTTTCAGGTTGTGGCTGGGTTTGAAGTTTGGTTGAGTGGTTGCTTTGAAGGTCATCCCCTGTCCCCTTTTGTAGATCTCCTTCCTCTTCCCCACGCGAATGTCAGCCTTAATGTCACTGACATGTCGCTGGAGAGTCTTTTCTGACATAGGACCCACCTGCCTGCCAGAGAAGCCATGAGCTTTGAGATAGCTCTTCATCCAGCCTTCTCACCTATTTTCTTGGCAGCAGTCCTGCTTCCTCTTCCTTCTTCTTCTTTCGCAATAGCTTTTCCCTTTCAGCTCTCTTTCTCTCTTTCTCCATTTGATCTTGCTCTTTGTTGAAGAGCCATAAGATCGTATCATTGTTATGTGGAGATAATTCTTCTTGAGAGAAACCTGTGGAGGTTAGGAAAGTTATCCTTTCCCTCCTGAGCTGTAGATCAGCTTCTTTTTCTTTCCTCTCCCTTTCTTCTTCTAAGGCCAACCTTGCAGCTTCTTCTTTTTGCTATTTTAGAAGCAATGTTGCCTTTTCCAGCTCTATTAACTCTCTAATCGTAGCAGGAGTACATCCTCAGTTGCAGCTTCTAGACTAACAAGTCTATCGATAATCTCTCCCTTTTTCGGTTGTTGACCGCTTCCGGGTTGGCTGCAGCTGCTTTGGCACTTGCAGCTAGCAGTTTTCCAGTTGTCAGCCTACCTTTTCTTTTGAGTTTCTTCAACCTTTCTTCCTCCTAAAGCTCTTCCAAGTCATCTTCCTCTTTCCTTTGATGTCTTCGGAAGTACTAGACTTTGGGGGTTCTTGGATAGAAGATTCAGGTTGAGTAGTAGAGATGGGAGCTAGAGTTAATGCTGATGTTAGAGCTAAAGGTTGAGTGAGAAAATCCTCCCTATTAACCTCATATGCGAGTTCCAGGATTGCATCTGTGACTATTAGATCATCGGATAATGAGAATAGTCCTTCCGCAGCAGCAATCTCATCTTCGGAAGTTTGAACTTGTTCTTCCGAGGCTTTGAATTGTGCTTCGGAAGTCTGTGAAAATGCACTATGTGTCCTAACATTTTAGTTGCTAGGCCATCAGTCCTTGTTTCCCCTTTGAAGTTAATCTTAGGTTCCACTTGGACCTTAGGTTGACCAACTTTCTCAATAGTGGTAGAAGGTGCATTTAACCTCCAAAGCTCTTGAGCTCAAAAGTATATCACAGACATATCAGGGCTTGGCTGTTCAATAAGAGATTCCGACAGGAACTTGTTAAAGAACCTATTGAGATCTTGGAGCATCCTTTGATCCATTTGAATAACAACTGGAGGAGGCTCGGGAAGATTGAAGCTTGTTGTACAAGATATTTTGATCTCAAGGAAGTGAGAGCTTGACTTTGGTTTCCTCTTGTCTTTGACTTTGTCTCTGAACACTCTCCCCCTTTTTGGTAGCATCATCCTGAGAGCTTGATGAGCTAGAGGAAGAGGTCAAGGAGACCTGAATTGGTACATGCCTAACAGACCTCTCAATCTGTTTCTCAGCTAGTTTGGCCTTGAGAGTTTCAATCTCAAGTTGCTGAGTGGCAGACCTATCCTCTAAAGTCTTAACCTTGGATTCAAGATTTGAGACTTGAGAAAGTAGGTCTTGAATGGTAAGTTGCATTCTTCCCTCATCTTCTTTTGAAGAATCACGGGGAGATAAGGTAACATACCTTGTATGTTCATCCTCACCACCAGATATGGCTTCTGGGCACCCTGGTTTCCCTTGCTCAAAGATGTCTCTTTCAGAGTCATCAAAGGGCATGGTTGCCGTAGATTTAGTCTCAGTGATGTTAACACTGTCCTGAGGTTCCATTGAGAATCATTTAGTAGTGGCAGCTGAATCTACATGAGTCCCCTCCACATCAGTGGGACTCACCTTAGTAAAGCTTTGCTGATGGGGCTAGAGATAAGAGGTCTCTCTGGGCTCTGTTGATCCTTGAGAGGGTGTTGTGGATCAACTTCATTTCCCTTAAGAGATATAATCTCTTCATCAGTTCCAATTAAAAGGTCAGTAAAGGATATGGAAGTGAAACCTAATGACCTGGGACATTGATCAATGTCTAAAGGCACCCTGAGGGCTTTCAGATTGGGTTATGGGCTCATGGGTCTGAGACTGAGGAAACTCAAGACCCATATTGAGGTCAATTGTGAAGGATGGTTGGACCTCAGGCTGAGTGGGAGCCCTTTGTTCCACTATAGCCTTTTTGGGTAGAACATGAGGAGCTTGTTCAATCAGAGAAGATTGAACAAGGTTTCGTTTCGGACGTCTCTGATAAGTAAAGGTAATGGTTGGAGAAGGTAGATTTGGCAAAGTGGGGGTTGCTGGTGTGGGTTCATCACCTATGGGGTTAATAGGGATGTCACCATGAGCCGTTGGCTCAATCATACTTGGAAGAAGTGCAGTATCTCTTCTTTTGTAGTTGGTGGACACTATTTTCAAAGTCTTGAAGATGGTCGGCCTCATTTGAGGAGCACTCAGAGCACCTGCACAGACAAGCTGCTCTGGTCCAGCTCGCAGTTGATTATGTGCTGGAGAAACCTGGGATACGTGAAGAATGTGTCCTTTTGAAGATTTCCATTAGGTTAGTCAGCATAAATCTTGAATAGTTGAAGCGGAGGCTTTTCACCAACCCATGAACTAGGCACCCAAGTTCATATGGGATTTGATCCCATCCCCCAGATTTATTCGACAAGCAGTGAAGAACCACGTGTAGCAGGAACTTCCATTTGTACGAGAAGTGAAATTTGTAGACAGTTGATCTGCTAACGTCTCCACCATATCCTATTTGGAGATAAGAATTGTCTAAATCTGCTTTGGGGAATTCCGTTGGAGCGCCCTCATCATGAAGCTCTAGATGCTCACCGATGATCTGTTTAGAAATGACCAACTCCTGGCCATAGATGCTCGATCGAATGACACGAACCCCATTTAGGGTTTCAATCTGACCATTGGCCTAAAATTCAGACATATGGTTTGAGTAAATTGTGGGGTTTACAGTCAGAGCGGTGTAGTAGGAGATTGGGTTAGAAAGGAGATGATATGTGAGAAGTCAGCATCTCTTGAAGAATCAAGAAGTGCGACTTGGTTGTGCTAGGGTTGAAGGCCATTTGGAAAGGTGAATGGGGATGATTTGAGCTGGGGTAAAGTTGAGTAGTCGAGAGGAGAAATTTCTAGGGCAATAAAATTTGCAAGTAAGGAATGAAATTAATAGTCGAGATTATTTAAAAGATTGTGGAAAGGCGGTAATGGGGGTAAGGATAAGGTGATGTGATGGTTTAGTGAATGAAATGACAGTGGCGGTAAGGTTAAAATCAGTTAAATAATCCGACATCATTAACAAAATCTTTGCTTTTTACAATATGGGGCCCAAGAAATTTACGCTACACATTGAAATCTCTCTTCCGAGTGTAAAACATTTCTGAAGGTAACTTGTCTTCCGAAGGCAATTCGTACTTCCGAAGCCAAAACTTTGCTTCCGAAGGTTAGAATTGCTTTCGAATAGAGAATTTGTAAGTTTCGGAAGTAGATCTGATATACAATCAATCGCTTCTTCTGAGGCCAAAAATTCTTCCAAGAAGAAAGTTATCCTTTGAGAAATTTTGCTTCGGAAGATATGAGAATGTCTTCCGAAGGTTAATTTCTCTTCGGAAGGAATTTACACTTAGAAAATTTCAGAGAGAATTTCTTGTAACAAGGCTTAAATTATATTGACACAAGACTTACATATTAAAAAGGTTTCAAAAGAGATCAAATTAATCAATGTTTATCACCAATAGTTGTTATGAGATACTTGAACCTTTGTTCATCAAAATCTTTGGTAAACAGATCAGCATATTGTTCATTTGAATCAACTTTGATTAACTTGATTAGATTTTTCTCATGAATGTCTCTAATGAAATGATACCTGATGTCAATGTGCTTAGTCTTGGAGTGCTTCACTGGATTTTCAGTAATGGAGATAGCACTGTTGTCAATATGGATAGGAGTACTCATAAAGTTAAATCCATAGTCTAACATCTGATTTTGAATCCATAGCAGTTGATCACAGCAGCTAGCAGCAGCAATGTATTCAGCTTCAGCAGTTGATGTAGAGACATAGGATTGTTTCTTGCATTGCCATGAGATGATCCTTCCACCAAGAAATTAACATCCTCCTGATGTTGATTTCTTGTCAATATTGCAGCCTTCATAGTCACTGTCAGAGTATCCATAAAGATTAAAATCCTTGTTTTTGGGATACCAGAGACCTAGTTTAGGTGCTCCTTTGAGGTATCTGAGGATTCTCTTAACAGCAGCTAGGTGAGACACCATTGGAGCAGCCTGATATCTTGCACAAATGCAAGTAGCAAACATGATATCAGGTCTACTGGCTGTTAGATACATCAGAGAACCAATAATTGCCCTATACTGATGTTGATCAGTATCCTCCCCCTCAAGGTCAGGACAAAGATTATGGTTTCTGGGCATGGGTGTCTTGACAGGCTTGCAATCCTTCATCTCAAATCTTTCTAAGATGTCAGAGACATATTTAGATTGATTAATGAAGAACCGTTCCTTCAATTCTTTACCTGAATTCCAAAGAAAAAGTCCATTTTCCCATGGAGCTCATCTCAAACTTCTTCATAATGCTCTCAAAGTCTTTACACATTTAGTCATTTGAGGAACGAAATATGATGTCATCAACATAGACTTGTACGAGCAAGATGTCCTTCCCAGACTTTCTAATGAAGAGAATCTTATTAATGGTACCTCTAGTGTAGCCATTCTTCAGAAGAAACTGAGACAAAGTCTCATACCACAGCCTAGGTGCTTGGTGCAGCCCATATAGAGCTATATCCAATTTGCACACATAGTTGGGGTGCTGTGGATCTTCAAATCCTGGAGGTTGGCATACATAGACTTCCCTATCTATATCCCCATTCAGAATAGCACACTTGACATCAAGTTGGTATACTGTGAAGTCCTTGGATGCAGCATAAGCAAGGAAGATCCTAACTGCCTCAAGTCTTGCAACTGGTGCAAAGACATCAGTATAATCGATTCCTTCCTCTTGAGTGTATCCTTGAACCACAAGTCTTTCCTTATTCTTGATGATCAAGCCTCTATCATCTCTCTTGTTTCTGAAAACCCATTTGGTGCCTATAGGTACTTGACCAGATGGTAGCGGACATAGGTTCCATACCTTCTGTCTCTTGAATTGAAGCAGCTCCTCTTGCATCGATTCAATCCAGCTACTATCTTTCAAGGCATCTTCTACCTTCTTGGGTTCCATCTGAGATAGAAAGCATGAGTACAAGCAGACATTCCCTTGATGAGTCTGTCCTCTTGTTCTCACACCCTCAAAGACATTCCCTATGATGTTCTCAGTTGGATGAGTGTTGTGAATCCTAAGACGAGGAATCACTTCTAGTTGGAGAGATAAATCTAGGTTAGACATATTCTACTAGGAACTGGAACACTCTGTCCAGCTACTATTTCAAAGTCATTCAATGAGGAATAATGATGAATGAGAAACATCATCAATAGTTGGCTTTGAAGTAGTATTAACAGTTGCCTGTTCCTTCAAAATACCACTTCCTTCTGCCTTGTGTTATGGTGGATCACCTGATGGTTTTGAGGCTCAGTAGGTGACTCACTTGTTGAGGCTTCACTATTCCTTGATATAGTTAAACTATCAGATCTGTGAATAGTGGAAGCTTGATGTATTGCAGAACTTGGAGAATTTGGTCTAGGCCTGGGAAACTCAAACAGTTGATCATTAGCAGCAGCATCAGCATCATTTTGAGCACCTATTCCAACCGAAACATTCTCACAAGAGGGTTTAGAATAGTTGGAAACAATTCTAAATTAAAGATGTGATCAGGTCCATTCCCCCTAACACAAGGAGTGTGCTCATTAACAACTATATTGGATGACTCCTCAAATTGTTGATTCTTAATGTTGTATACTCTATAAGCTTTGGAGCTAGAAGAGTATCCAACAAAGATAGCATCATCTGACTTTTCAGCAAATTTTGCTAAATTGTCCTTTGTGTTAAGTATGGTACACCTGCTGCCAAAGGACCTTAGAAAGCCAATGAACTCTATTCTACACATAGCATGCAGTGCTGACTGCCTCTGCCCAGAATGTTAGAGGTAGCTTTGAATCAGCTAACATAGTTCGAGCAGCCTCAATAAGTGTCCTATTCCTCCTCTCAGCAACACTGTTTTATTGAGAAGTTCTAGGAGCACTATATTGTCTGGCAATCCCTTTTGAGTTACGGAATGAGTCAAGAACGAAGTTCTTAAACTCAGTCCCTTGATCACTTCTAATAATTTTAACCTTGTGATCAATTTGATTTTCTATTTTAAGAATAAAAGATTTTAATGTTTCAGCAGTTTCATCTTTAGTTCTTAAAAAGAATACCCATGTGAATCTTGTAAAATCATCAACTATCACAAGGCAATATGATTTCCTTCCAATGCTCATTATACTTGTAGGACCAAAAAGATCCATGTGCAATAAGTGCAATGGAGTAGTGATAGAGTTAACACATTTGGATTTATGAGATGTCCTGTGTTGTTTCCCTTTCAAGCATGCAACACAGTTGTCTTTGTAGAAAAACTCCTTTTTAGGCAAACCATGTACCAAGTTATTTTTAGCCAATTTATTCATTGTCTTAAAATTTACATGACACATACATTTATGCCACAGTGTTGACTCATCACTATCACCTTTGGAAAGAAAGCATGATACTTCACCCATTGGGAAAGCATTGTTCATATCAAGCTTGTACATATCCCCTTTCCTGGGAGATCTAAGAAGCACCAATTTCGGAGGAATTGTCATCCCTGGTTTGAGGATAATGCACTCATGTTTTATGAAAAGCATTTGGTGATTTTGATCATAGAATTGAGAAACACTAAACAGATTGTGTTCAAGTTGTTTGACAAAGTTAACTTTGTCAACTGTTAACTTACCATTGGATATACTCCCTCTGCCAGAAATATATCCTCCGGCCTCACCTCCAAACTGGACAGGACCTTAATCATAATGTTGAAATTGTTGAAGGAGAGATCTGTTCCCTGTCTACAATCCAAATGTTGTTATTCTTGTCAAATGGATGTCCCTGCACATAAGATGAGATGATTAGTTTTGATTGGAAACCCAAGCTTTATTGGTCTTGGGTTCTTCCAAAGATAATGACATAATTGAACCAAAATTTATACATGGGGGTGCAATTTATGTCATTGAAGAAGAGGTTTGGGCTACAGCATCTTCCTTGATCTTCCATTCCATCCCTTGGTTGATCATGGAGGATGAGCTTGTTAAAGCTTTTGTAGCTTGGCATTCTTCCGAAGCTTCTTTCTTTTCGGAAGAAGCCTTCACCACCTTTTCTTCCGAAGCAGTCTTCTTCTGGGATGGTTTCAAAGGGACTCTTTTGTTCTTCTGAGTCTTGATAGCTTTAGCTTCCGAGGCCTTTTTCCTTTCGAAAGAAGAATCTTCTTCCAAAAGTAGCCTTGCTTCAGAAACAAGCTTTCCCCTTTTCATCACTTGAACCATTTGATATGGTCCAAATGAGAAACCATCCCTGACTCCTTCCTTTTTAACATTATTTGCATAATGTGTGCTAGCAGGATTGTAGTAACAATCTTTGGCCATGTGGTTTTGCAGACCACACATTATGCATGCAATGTTAATCTTTTGGGGATTTGAAGATTGTTGTTTCTTGTTATTTTTATCTTCATCAGCAACTTTTCCCTGTAACTTCTGATCC
Source organism: Flaveria trinervia (assembly GCA_025506515.1). Classification (NCBI taxonomy): domain Eukaryota; kingdom Viridiplantae; phylum Streptophyta; class Magnoliopsida; order Asterales; family Asteraceae; genus Flaveria; species Flaveria trinervia. The sequence goes on along the minus strand of CM046458.1, from coordinate 6,922,064 downwards.
TTTGGTAGGATAGGAGTGCTAGTACTACACCCCTTTCCTGAATCAGAGTTTCCAAGCACCTGGAATCCAGCTGAGATGAATATACCCTTTTGCTTTGGGTCTATCTTTAGCTTGGACTCAGCCACTTTCTTGGCAGTTTTTCTGGCTGCCTTAGCTCTGCTTCTTCTGGCTTTAGCGGTCAAGGTTTGATCATCATTGGTAGGGGAGGGCATAATTACCTGGTTCTTCCCTGTGATGGTCTCCATAGTTGCATCATTCATTGAATCATGAGAAGGTGGGTCAGTAGATGGAACCTCTTGCTCTTCAGTACCACACCTTGGTTGTCTTATAGACTCATAAGAGTGTGGTGGAGCAATTTCATTGGTTCCCAACCCTCCTTTGTTTTGGTAACAAAGTTTTGAGTGAGAGGATGATGCAAGAATGGCTTGCAAGTTTTGCTCGGAAATAGCATACTTCCTGGCTTGAGCCTCAGCTGTGACAAGCTGGGCTTGGGCCTCAGTCAATTTGGATATCAAATTCTTTATCTGAGTCTTATAGTTTGTGTGTTCATGTTTTAATAGGGACATAGTTTTCTCTAACTCCTCAATTTTTCTTTGGTAGTCAGATTCAGCCCTTTTAAAGTCTGATTTCAAAACATTTAAAGACTCAATATCAGATTTAATCTCCATATTGTAGTCCTAATACAATTTAACCTTAGCAATACAGGCAGGAGTGCAGAGATGTTCATATACCTTATTTTCATCTGTTCCGGCCATGAGTGCTTGAGCAGGAGTCACATCCTGTACCATGGAGCTCCAGTCAACTTCTTGAGCCATTGCAGCTGTTTCAGTTGACTTTCCGATGGGCTTTGGTGTAGAGGGATGTGTGGAGGCCTGTGGGGTTCCTGGGTTGGACTTGGAAGCCTTGCATTCCCTTTCAAAATGACCAAGTTGGTTACAGTTGTAACATTTGGCCTTGGTTTTGTCAAACCCAAATTTATGTTGATTGGGTTCTGGGGAAACTGCCTTCCAGTTCTCTTAAAGAACTTATTTGCTCTGTAGGTTAGAAGAGACATTTGTTGGACTATGTCCACGTATTCCACACCATCCGGGCTGAAATACTCTAGATCATCAAAGCAGTATTGATAATCACTTGAGTGTCCACTTCCTGAGACAAAAGCACAGCTTTCTTGAAAGGAGCTTTGCTGAGCTTGTTGAGACCTTGGAGTCTTAGGAAATGTGATATATGGCCCAGAAGAACAAGATGGTTGTTGGGTGTAAGTGAGGTATTGTTGAGGCTGGGAAATTCCTGAGCCTTCAGCAACCATTAAGGCATTGCTAGTAGGAAGACTCAAGGGTCTGCTTGTCTGATGACCGTTCTTACTTTCCATTTCCAAACGGTATCCATCAAGGATCCCATAGAGTTCGGTCATGGTGAGTGTATTTAGATTTTCTGTTCTCTTGATAGAGACACAATAAAATGTCCACTCATTGGTAATGCACTTATGAACTTTCTTGTTAGGTCTCTGAGTTCATGAGCAATCCCTATAGATTGAAGGGAAGAAATGAGATCCATGTACCTAAAATATTACTGGCTAAGAGTCTCTCCAGTAACATGGGTGAAGTTCTCGAACTGCTGCTTCAGTGAGTCCTTCTTGGAGTCATTTGAGCTTGACTACATTTGAGCAAGCGCATCAAACAGTTCTTTGGCAGACCTGCAATGCTCAAACCCCACCATGATAGAGCTTGGAATTGCAGTCATGAGAACAGTCATAGCGTTGCTGTCAATGTCAAGCTTCTCCCTGTCTTCATCAGAATAATCTTCAACAGCTTTCTCGATCATGGCACCGTTTCCACCAGCTACTTTTGGCTTATACGGGCCATTGAAAATGGATTGCCATATTTTGCTGTCTTTATACTGATGAAGCCTTCCATTCTTCTGCTCCAAGACCTGAAGTTTTCAGGGGGATGATGGGTGCTTTGGTCATCGTCCCCATCTCTACTTCAGATTTGTTGAGGGCCATTTTGAGTGAGGTATAAGGAGGAGTGAAAAAACAGGTTGATTAGGATGGTAAGATCTCACAATCAAGAGCCTAAGAAGCTCTGATACCAATTGCAGGATCGGGTTTATCACAGAAACACTTGGATTTCTCTCAAACTCACTTATAGACACACTCAATTCAGATGAAGTAAAGTCTTTCACAAGAGTTGATAATAATATAATAAGTAGTGAATGAACACACAGAAATAAATTTTCAAGGCACTTGTATATATTATTTCTCAACTTAAGATATTACAAGACTCTTACAAGCATGATGCATGAGTTACAATGAGAGACTATATATACTAGATCCTACAGCCGGATATACTTTGATACCAGCTGGAAACCTAAGACTAGAGCATATAATACAATGCTAAAGTTAAGGTATCTTAGATAAAGTATTATCTAAGATATGGTATTCATGACATGTCCATGACTTACCTTTTGTCACGAACTAAAGATGGCAACTGTACTAACATAAAAAGGTAAACAATGGATTAAAGTATGGTCAACTGCATGGCTTTTGAGAAAACACCATGCAGTATCTCAGAGATTTGCAGTGGAGTGTCAGGAAGGCCATACTTATGTCCACTGGATAATAGCAGTGTTTTCTGAAGGTAAGTTGGCTTCGGAAGAACAAGTTCTTCCGAACCCACTTGAGGACTTTTGTACTTCGGAAGTTGACTTTAGATCTTTCTTTCTAAGTCTTAAACTTTGGAAGTAGGTTCTTTGTCTTCGGAAGTTGGAACTTTTCCTTTGGAAGTAAGCTTTACACTTTGTCTTCGGAAGAGCTCCATTTTCCTTCGGAAGTTCCACACTTAGCTTCGGAAGTCCTTTATTTATAGTACCAAAATCTTCTAAGTGACTTGTGTTTTGGTTGCACCAGCCTTTCTAGATCCAAGAAAGATCTAATCATAGATCTGTATAATGTTTGGTCTATTGATTTTCATTTGGGATCAGGATCAATAATTGTTCACAGAAGTTGACTTTGTCAAAACTTATTATTCCGTTAGATACCGTTCCTTCACCGGTTATCTTTCCTCCTGAATCTCCACCAAATGCCACATGAGTGCCATCTTTTGCTTAAAATCTTGAAGGAAGGCAGGAAAGCTGTACCAGGAAGTGAAGGGAATGAAGTAATCTAATTAGTAGTTGAACCAATGACAAACTTTCCTTGATTGATGAAGATGCCATCTGCAGATTGTGTAACTTGTAATCCAAGAAAGAAATTGATTTCTCCCATAGAACTCATTTGGTAACGAGATTTCATGATATCTTCAAATTCTTAACAGATTTTCTGACTGGTTGATCCAAAGATGATATCATCCACATACACTTGTACACAAAGAAGATCAGATGCATCCTTCTTGATGAATAAAGTAGGATCAATCTTCACTCGTGTATATCCATGTTGCAGCAAGTGTTATGACAATGTTTCATACTAGATTCTTAGGGCTTGATATAGACCATATAGTGCCTTGCTGAGCTTGTACACACGATGAGGAAATTCAGCATCTTCAAAACCTTGAGGTTGCATAACATACACATCGTCAGTGATTGGTTCATACAAAAATGCACCCTTAACATCCATTTGATACACCTTGAATTTCATATAAGAAGCATATGCCAAAAAGATGTGAATTGCTTCTAGTCTTGCAACTGGAGCAAATACTTCATCATAATCTATTCCTTCCTCCTAGATGTATCCTTGAGCTACTAATCGAGCTTTGTTTCAAATGATTATTCCTCTGTCATCTGATTTGTTTCTGAATAACCGTTTTGTGCCAATGGCATTTTCTCCTTCAGGTAAATCCACCAGATTCCATACTTCTTGTTTTCTGAATTGTAATAATTCCTCTTGCATTACGTCAATTCAACTGTTGTCCTTCAAAGTGTCTGTAATGTTTTTAAGGTCTATTTGAGAAAGAAAACATGAGTACAAACAAATATTTTCTTGTTTAGAGTGACTTCGCATTGTTCTTTCATTTAAAGGACCAATAATCTGAGAGATAGGATGTCTCTTGTGAATGTGAGTAGTTGGAATCTCTTCTTGTTGAACATTCACATCTACATTAGATTGGTTCAGTTCGAAGAGCTGTTGCAATAAAGTTGAGGAATGTGGAATACAATTTGGAACTTGAGTTGGAGAATTGACAAAGTAATCAAACTTGTCATTCACATCTATATCTCCGGATACAGATGAAGTTCCAGACTCAGGATGATGAATTTCTGGACCATCATTAGGAAGAGGTTGAGAATTATCAGAATCTTCGAGAACTTGTTGATGCTTAAGATTTTGTTGCTCAAGATTCTCCATAGAGAATAAAGGACCTCTTGCAAAAGAGAAAAATGGATAATCTGGGCTTGAATCATCCATATCATCTGAATCAGAATCTTCACTAAAAGTTCCCAGATCTCCTGCTTGATTCCTGTTGACACATGAAGATTCAAACATATTAGAATTAAATGAGATTGTTAATGAATCTAAATCAAATAACCAATTTGGACCATTTGCAATAGATGGAAAAGAGTTTTCAAGTAATTTAACATCGAACGTTTCAATGATATCATTCGTCTTAGAGTTATAAACTCTATACGCTATTGAAGCGGACGGATATCCAAGAAAAAAATCCATCATTAGACTTTGAATCAAATTTGCCAAGATGGTAATTTGAGTTTAAAATCAATACATGACATCCAAAAGATTTAAAGAAATCAATATTAGGTTTCCTACCAAACATTAATTCATAAGATGTTTTTTGTTTGTCCTTAACTAACAAAGTGCGATTTTGAATAAAACAGGTTGTTGATATTTTTTCATTCCAGAATGTGATAGGAATTATTGCATCAGCTAACATAGCTCGAGCAACTTTAATCAAAGTTCCGTTCTTCCTTTCTACAACTCCATTTTGTTGTGGAGTTGGAGGAGCACTGAACTGATGAGCTATTCCTTTTGTTGCATAAAAACTGTCAATATTAGCATTTTTAAATTTGGTTCCATTATCACTTCTGATTATTTTAACTTTATGATCTAATTGATTTTCCACTTTAATGATAAACTCTTTTAAAAGATCAGTTGTTTCAAATTTTGAATGAAGAAAGAAAACCCAAGAATATGCGTATATCCATATAACTCAAAGTTTTCTTCATAAGGATACCATAACCCTAGGGATGGTTTTCCTTTTAGATATCTGAATATGCGTTTGACAGCGATAAGGTGAGACTCCTTCGTGTCTAATTGATACTTGGCACAAACACAAACAACATACATTATGTCAGGTCTAGATGCAGTTAAGTACATTAAAGATCTAATCATAGGTCTATATAATGTTTGGTCTATTGATTTTCATTTGGGATCAGGATCAATATTGGTGTTTATGTCAGTTGGAGTTCTAATGGATTGACAATCTTGCAGCTTAAATTTCTTCAATAGCTTATCGATGAACTTTCCTTGATTGATGAAGATGCCATCTGCAGATTGTGTAACTTGTAATCCAAGAAAGAAATTGATTTCTCCCATAGAACTCATTTGGAATGAGATTTCATGATATCTTCAAATTCTTAACAGATTTTCTAACTGGTTGATCCAAAGATGATATCATCCACATACACTTGTACATAAAGAAGATCGGATGCATCCTTCTTGATGAATAAAGTAGGATCAATCTTCACTAGTGTATATCCATGTTGGAGCAAGTGTTATGACATTGTTTCATACCAGATTCTTAGATTTTGTCATTTATTCAAGTTGTTTCTTAACTATTTCAAGCTCTTTTAAAGTTTTATTCCAACTTGCTTGAAGTGACATTATTTTCTCATCAGCAACTTTATGATCATCTTTCAGTTTTCTGTGCATTGATTCTTTTTGTTTTAATTTGTCCCATATTTTGAATGAGTAATTTCTATAATGTTCAACCTGTTCAAAACTTTCTTTTGTGTATAGTTTTTCTCTTACTTCAGTTAGAATTTCAGGATATGGATTTGAAGACTCAATGTCTAAAGCAGATTTTACAACCTTTGGTTGTTCAGACTTTGCCATGAGTGCAACTTCATCCTCCTTTAGATCTGACTGGTCACTCCAGTCATAGTCTGTCTCATTTTCTGGTTCATTAGTTTTTAGAACCTTGTCTTCAGACAATTCTTCATTTATTTCTGAAATCAATGCTAAACCTGATTTAAGATCAGAAGTAAATTGTTCAGCATATGCACTCCAGTCATAACCATCTTTTATGCTTACAACTAGTGCTTTCTTTGGTTCTTTAGCTAATTTTTGTTCATCTTTTAATTCAAGTATAGGCAAACTCTAATATGATTTCTGGAATGTCTTTTGTGCCTAATGTTGATGTCTTTGATTATTTGAATTGCTTTGACCATTTCCACTTTGAGTTCTTGGAGCTTTACATTCTCTTGAGAAATGACCATAACTATTGTAGTTGAAACATCTTGATTTTGACTTGTCAAAACCAACTGTTTTGTTGGCACTAGGCTTGTAGTTCCTGTTGACATATGAGTGCTTTTATGTTCTGTAAGCAATCATCACCATTTGTTAATTCAAGTCCATTTCTTCTACATCATCAGGATCCATCTTGAATAAATCCTACAAAACCAAATCAATTTGAGTTAGATGACTACCTTGGTAGGCTTGGAAGCTTGCCATAAAAGTTGTAAAAGCAGTGTTGGACTCTTCATCCTGCAATAGGATATTTGTAACATCTTAAACTTTGCTAGGATTAGCAGAGTTAGAAGATGGAGTCTCATTGTGAGTTTTAGGCATAGTAGATTTTGGAGGAGACTGTTGTTGTTGTGGTTAAGTTGAATAGACCGGGGTACTTGTGAAAAATCCAGCTCCCACGACCAGATCACCCTCATCTTCAGGAGTAGCATCATTCTTGGCAAGAAAGGCATTTTCAACAGTGTTTGCTAGAGAAGCAACATACTTATATTGTGATGTTGAAGCAGATCTGTCATTATTTCTTGAACTCTCATCAATTCTAGAGATTCAATCTTTGCAATAAGAAGATCAAGATCCATAGGAAACCTTTTAGTGTGCTTTAGCAGGGTTACAGTTTGTTTCCATGAGGATTGAAGTGTATTTAGGAGTCTGTCATTTAAATCTTTAGATCATTTTTTATTCCTAAAGTTGACATTTCAGATGTAAGTTGAACATATTTATTCATCGTCTGATTTATAGTTTCTCCTGATATGTGCTTAAAAAGTTCAAGTTATCTCTTCAACTTTTGTATTTTGAGATCTTGGATTTCTTTACCTCCTTCACAGATAACTTTCAAAGCTTTATACATTGTATAACCAATTTGATAGTTCTCTAATCTTGAAAGTACTTCCAAAGGTAACCCTTTGCACATGAGAGAGTAAGCTTTAACATCATTCTTCACCTTCTTTAAGTCATCACCAAGTAAGCCATCTTCAAGATATGGCTCTTGAGTTTCTTTAGTATATACAAATCCTCTATCAGGACCATCTGAGATGATTGGAATGTAAGGTCCTTTTCCAATTGACTTCTACAGATTGGTATCAATTGAGTTCAAATGATATTTTAATCTGAGTGACCAATTTTTAAAATCGGCTCGATTATTTAGCTTTAGTACTCTGATCTCTAAATCTTCAAACTTAGCCATGATTAAGTTTTTGATTCAAGAAAATATACTATTTTTGATGTTTTAGGTTTGAAATAAAATAAAGAAATGAAAATATTTTTGGATTTTTGAAAATTTTCTAAGTATTAAGTGGTTTGTATTAGATGCACCTGAACAGTATTGATGCGCCCGCACAGTGGTGAAACGTTTAAATAGTTGAGAAACTCCCCAACTTGTCTTAGAAACGCCGAAGGGACTGCCTTAGAAAGTTTCTGAAGTTTGCAAGTGTAGAAATGCCTGAACTAGTTGTCAAACGCCTGAACAGTTGTCAAACGCCTAACTAGTATAGAAGCGCCTGAAAATAGTTTCAAAACGCCTGAATAGTTTCAAAGCACCTGGGACTCTTTGACATCTGAAAAACATCTGAATCGGTGCTAATACGTCCACACAGTGTCAAAGTTACTACTCTGAAAACGCCTAAATAGTGTTAAAGCGTCTGAACAGTGTTCATGCACCTAAACACTTAGGTATTTTTCAGATGATTTCAACACCTCAGACGCCTAATTCATAACAACCTGATCTTAACAAATTTTCCATAAACATGATAAAATGATCTGATACTCTTCAGTCAAGTCACAACAACATCGATTAACAATCCTTTAACTTCATATCTTTCAATTAACAACAATTGAGACTTAATTTTGCAAAATCAGTATGTGAATATGAAGAACTGTTCGAACACTAAATTTGACAAACACTTCAATTTTTTGATGTAAATTCACTCAATTGAGATTCAAATCATGTTTCAAGTGATGAAACACAACTAAATCATCAATTAATTGCACAATTGCGATCAAATCACAGATTCAAGTGATCAAAAATGCTCAAAAAGTCATTTTTGAACTTCAATCACTGAATCGAAAGCTCTGATACCATTTGATAGGTTCAAATGGATCGATCTGTAATGATATCAAGCAATTGACAATTGTATGAACAATGTAATCAAGCAAACAAATTAGAAAAATTCATAGAGTTTTCATTGATATTAGATGGATTACAAATTGAGAGAAAATATCTAAAGTCTTCTTCCGCACTATATAAGCAATCCTATTTATACTAATAATCAAGAAAACAAAAAGGAACATATATTTACACAATAAGTCCCTATACTATTGTTGATACATATATGTACCTAGATCCTGATCTTAATGTAATATGTCTTGAATGTCTTACACTATTGTAATATTGGATACTTAATGAAATGAGAATGTTTGATATTTCATTAATGAGTTGTGTAACTCATATTGACTAGATTATATAGGTTTGTGATTGTTTGAATTGATATACATAATGTTATAATAATGAATACATTCAAACTTGGTTAAGTGAAGTTCTTATGCATCCGACTGGACCATGCACCCAATCTGTAGTCATGCGTCTGAATGGCCATGCGACTGAGTGTCCATGCGCCTAAATAGTCCATACGCCTGAACAACTCATGACTGAACACTCAGTCGTGCGAATGGATCAACCGTATGGCTCAATCGCACGAATGAACCATGCTAATGGTTCAGTCACCGAATGAGCAACCCTAACCTATAAATACCACTTAATTCGTGGAAAACGTAAGCATTCAATTCACTTCGACTCCAGACTTACCCTAGCCATCCAGAAGCCTCTAAGTTCGTACTACAAGTACATAGAACACTGTAGATCGATTCCTAATCAATTCTTGACGTTAGATTCAATACATTATTATGTCTACGTGCGTTCTCACTAATTGGATCGCCAATCAAATAGGATTCCATACTATTTTCTTTGGATTAACACAATAATCAGTTGGTGTTTCATTCAAATACCAGATCCTAACAAGTTGTATCTGAGCTTTGGCTCTTGATTACGTGTTCATTCAATAGTTTTGTTACGAAAATTGTGTTTTTCAACAAAAACGCAATCTTTTTGTGTCTAACGGAGTCTTAGACGTTTCCTGACCTAAAAGATTAGTTTTTCCAGCATACGGCGATTAGGGTTTGTTAAAATTCGAGTTTTTACGGCCAAAACACATTTAACCTACGAATTATCAAACTTCAGCAAGTTCAGTCGCATGATTGGCTCAATCGCACGACTGAGTTCATTCGCATCCTCCAACCGCACGATTGGACTCATTCGTACCCTCATCCGTACAACTGAGAACCTCATTCGGACTGTTCAACCGCATTAGTTCATTCGGCCGACTGACTCATCCGCATTTGTTTAGTCGCACGATTGAACCATCCGCATTTGCTCAATCGCCCGAATAAGCCCAATCGCATACCTTCATTCGCATACATCAGCAGTTTGTTAAATAGTAAAGTTAAGTGAAATGGAGGACCAATTTTCAGCATACACAGCAAGTAGAGATACCCGTATTCAGAATCTACTACTATTGGAGAACGAAGTGGGAATTCACAATAAACCCCCGAAGCTTATCATGTTAGACGACTACCCATAATGGAAGCAACGTTTCTAAATCTACTTAAATGGAGTAGATACAAATTTGTGGGAGGCAATAGAGTCGGGGTACAACATGCCAGTAGGAGTTGACGGAGTCAAACTTACACTAAGTGGCATGTCGGATGCACAGAAAGTAAAACACAATGCTGAGAATAAAGTTTATGCTTTGCTCACTCAGTCTATTCCGAAGGACATCTTCCATCAATATTCGGAGTATACTCAAGCAAAGAAATTATGGGATGCGTTGGAGAAGAGGTATGACGGAAATGCCTCACTCAAGGCCATTAAGGCAAAAGCTTTGAAGAAGGAATTCGACAACTTCTCTTCAATGGGAAAGGAAGGTCTGGATGATGTGATCGACAGATTCTACCACTTGATGAGTGAGATGCACACTCATGGAGTAACTACGTCGATGGAGGATAAGGTATCCAACTTTGCTGATGGACTACCGGAGAAATGGGCTTCTTTCATTTCTAATCTCAGATAGAATGGGATGCTCTCAAAGTTAGTTATAAATCACTTCATTCTGAAACTGAGAGAAGAGGAGCTTAGGATGAAGTACAGAGCTCAAAAGGCCAACGAGGACCATAATCCTGCACTCTACAATGCAACTCCTCAGGCCAAGACATCTGGAGCACCACTGCAGACTGCCTTCGTCTCAAGCGCAGCAATTCCAGCACAACCGTCAACTTCAGGGTCCGAAATGTCAGGGTCGTCTGGCACCCAGTATATTATACCTGAAGCTAATACAACAAAACTGAAAACCGATAACTTCAGTAATGTGACTGTTGAGGTGTCCAAAGAACACATGGACCTCTTAGCTGCTGTAGTCCACTCCTATGATGGACTAGTTGCTGGAAAGATAGGAAATTGTCACCTGGCAGATGAGGATTATGAACAGGTGGACGAAATGGAGTTGGAACGAATGGACATAATGTGCGCTTTGGCAAGTGCTGTCCAATGAGCTAAAGAGTTTGTCAAAAAGACCAGACAGAACTTGGTTGCTACCAAGGACACAACCTTTGGCTTCGACAAGCCAAAGGTAACTTGTTTCAACTGTGGTGAGAAGGGTCACTTCAAGCGGGAGTGTGTGAAGCCAAAGAAGACTGGAATGGAAATCCCTTCTCGTCCTTTAATCGTCAGGACAAGGCCACATCTAGCAGTTCTACTTCATCAAGCAAGGACCCCAAAGCCTTGACTGGTAATGAGGATGAAGGACAGGACTGGAGCGTCTAGTTTGTCTCACCGGGAGAGTCCAACATAGCTAGTGTGGAGGACATTGATGACGATTTTTCCAGTGAGGGAGATATAGCAGTAGAGCTCGCAATGTCAAATTCTGAAGACACTACACATGTGGTCAACCACCTGCCTGAAGACGAAAAATCTGCATCAACGTCAGAATCACCAGAACCAGAGACAACAGATTCTGCACACATAGCTGATTCCTCTTCAACATCTCAGGTAAGTACTACTAACCAGTTGTTTAATAATCATGCTTGTTCTGACTGTAATAAATTTAGAGAAAGCATAGATTTAAAATTTGTTAGGTTATTAGATCATAATGATAGCCTAGTAAAGGATCTGGAACTATGCACTGAAGCTAATAGAGTTATAAAACAAAATGAGCATAGTTACAAGGAAAAGATAGACCTTTTGAACAAACAGCTTAGGGAAATAGAAGTAGTTGCCTTTAACCAAGCTAATGACATTAGGTACTATCTTAACTCCTTGAAGACACTAAGAAGCAGAAAGTAGTTTTAGAAGTAGAAGTCAACTCTTTAAAACAAAAACTGTACAGTTGGACAAGCTCATCTCATATTGTCCAACACTTAGTGAGAGAGAGAAACAATAGGGAGGGATTGCGATACAAAGTGGTTCCACCGCCACCTGAGACCTTGATGAACACCAAAAGTAAACCGATTAACAATAACCCCATTAAGGATCACGTGGTGTCCACTCCTCTTGTTAGTGATCCAGATTCCGTATGTAAATCCAATGATTCTGACACTAAACAAAAGGAGGCCACTTCAAAGGCAAAAGGAAAAATGCCTTGTGTTAATCTAGAAAATGAGTTTGAAAAGGTTATTTAAAGTCAAGGTCTCACAAAGTAAAATCAGAGCCCATAAAGAATATAAAACCTAATCAATCACGAGCATCATGTCAAAGTCTAGGTAAACAAGAAATAAAAGATGTAAAACCAGTAAAGCAATTAAGTTTGTAAAACCAAATCATACATCTAACAAAGAAGTGTCTCAATCTAAACAAAATAAGGTCAACCGGTGTGACATCTACATCTCCAGCAAAACATATAAACCGTAAAGTTGAAAGCAGATCCTGCTATAATTGTGGAGAGTATGGTCACATAGCGTCTTATTGTCCTTATTATCAGACACCAAGGAGGAAAGTTGAACTCTCTGCATCTACACCTAGCACTTTTAAGAGGAACTCAGTGACGCCTCCAAAAGGGGATAGTGAACCCAAAGTTCAACCCATCAGCCAGTCGTCTGTTTATCGCAAACAGGCTCTACACAAAGTTGGTCTGTGGAAAGAAAAATCTGCCTCAGTGTCTGAAAACAAGAACAAACAAAAATCTAGGCTTCCCTCAACCTCGAATGGTCAATGGGTTGAGCTTATGATGTGTGATGCCTCGGGGAAAGCCAAGCCAGTGGAGGCTTGGGTTCCTAACATGAACTAATGTTTTTATTGAATGTGCAGGGTGTTCACTATAGTGTTAAGACTAACATGTGGATTGTAGACAGCGGAGCATCCAGGCACATGACAGGGAACAAGGCTCTCTTATCAAACGTCAGACAAATCAAAGGAGGGCATGTTTCATTTGCTGGAAACAAAGGCGGGTACATCATAGCCCAAGGGGAAGTGGGAAATGAGAAAGTTAAGTTTGATAAGGTAAACTACGTCCAACAATTACAAGATAACTTACTTTCAGTTTTTCCAATATGTGATAAAGGATTCAAAGTAGTCTTTGACAACAAGAAGTGCTACGTTCTGAAGAAAGACTATATGATCCCGGAGGACCAAATCCTAATGTCAACTTCAAGATATAATGATCTTTATGTTTTGGATCTCTCAAAGGCCTCCACAACGGATCGTGAAGTCCAATGCTTCTTGTCCAAAGCTACAAAGAAGGACTCCATCTCCTGGCATAGGAGAATGGGACACATAAATCCGAGGAAAATGAATCACTTGATCCAAAATGATCTTGTGAGAGGCGTAAATGTCAAAAACTTCCAACTCCCGGATTTCTGTGTTGCGTGCAAAAAGGGCAAACAGATGAAGAAGTATCATAAGGAAAAGAAAGTTCATTCGATAGAACTTCCTCTTGAGCTCCTTCATATGGATCTGTTTGGTCCAGTCAGTACAAAAAGCATCATAGGCGACTTGTATTGCTATGTAGTTACTGATGACTACTCAAGATTCTCTTGGGTAATGTTTCTGAAATCCAAATTAGAAATATTTGAATCCTTCAAGGAATTGGTAACTACACTGGAATCTCTCTACAAGCTGAAGGTATGACAGGTACGCTCAGACAATGGAACCGAGTTCAAGAATCAGTGGATGGTGGCCTATTGCAAGGAAAAGGAATTGTGCATCAATTTACCTCTGCCTACACTCCACAAATGAACGGGGTTGCTAAACAAAAGAATCGCAGCTTGATAGAGATGGCACGGACTATGCTGGCAGACTCGAAACTGCCTATTCAATTCTGGAATGAAGCAGTGGCAAATGCGTGTTATACGCTTAATCGAGTTTTGGAAGTTAAACGCCATGGAAATACGTGCTACGAGTTATTACAACGATGTAAACCTAACTTAGAGTATCTCGAGCCGTTTGGCGCTCCGTGCACCCTGCTGAAGAAGACTCAGAAGGGAAAATTCAATGAGAAGGTTAATGAGGATTTTCCTTGGATACAACATACCGAACAAGAGAGTTTACAACAACTCAATGGGTCAAGTAGAGGTGTGGTGTAACGTTGATGTTCAGAGATACACCACACCGCCTGCTGGAAAAGGGCCTGCTTACTTCTTCGACTATGATGGATTCTTCAAGTCCTTCAACATACCTCTTTCTGCTTCAGAAGATGAGTTGGAAAATAAGATGATGTATGATGTCTTGACCACACCATCTCAAGATTCAACACCATCCAGTTCACAAAGTCAATCATCTACCAACTCAGGGGGAGCACTTGATATGAGTGACTCTTCTTCTAATGAAGAAAATGTGGAAAATGATTAGAACAACCAGGATGTACAGGTTCCGCCTACCACAAGTCCACAAGCATCTGATAGTGATGCTTCTGAGCCTTCGAAACCTCAGACTCCTATTGCCTTAGATCCAGAACCAACTGTTCACAATCTTGATTCTGAGGTAGTTGTTCCAACAACTCCCGGCTCACGTCTAAATATCTATCATCCTTTGGATAATGTTATAGGAGATGTGAGATCAAGGGGTCAGACTAGGAATAAGTTGTACTTAGCTGATTATGCCTCCTTGATGGAAAAAGGATACCTTCACGATGGTGCCTACCGCTGCTTTGTGTCTCAGTTTGAGCCAAAGTATGTTAGTGAAACACTGAATGATGAGGCTTGGGTGAGTGCCATGTAAGAAGAACTTCTTCAGTTTAAGAAGTTAAGTGTATGGACTCTAGTGGATAGACCTAAAGGTTCTATGGTCATTGGCACCAAATAGGTCTTGAAATGCAAGAAAGATGATCAGGGAGTGATCATGAGAAACAAGGCTCGGTTTGTTGTTCAGGGTTTTCAACAAGTTGAGGGTGTTGACTACAATGAAGTATTTGCACCCGTGGCAAGGATGGAAGCCATCCGCATCTTCTTTGCCTATGCATCTTATATGAAAATCAAAGTTTATCAACTAGATGTAAAGAGTGCGTTCCTTCATGGTGAGATCAGAGAGACGGTGTACATGAGTCAACCTGAGGGAATTAAGGACCCATATCATCGAGATAGAGTTTACAAACTCGACAAGGCGCTATATGGACTTCACCAAGCTCCAAGGGCCTGGTATGAGAAACTCTTGACTCATCTTGTGAAACACGATTTTCGAAGGGGAGTCATTGATTGTACATTGTTTATCAAAGAAAAAGATGGAGACTTACTGTTGGTACAAATCTATGTCGATGATATAATTTTGGTTCCAAGAACGAAGAATTATGTAAAGAGTTTGAAGCAGTAATGAAGACGGAATTTGAGATGAGTGTAATGGGAGAAATGAAATTCTTTCTCGGTTTACAGGTGGATCAGACACCAAATGGTATTTTCCTACATCAGACCAAGTATGTAGGTGATATTCTCAGTCGGTTTGACATGGAGAATGCTTCTCCAGCTGGAACTCCACTCGCTACAAACCATGATGTAGCACCCGATGAGAATGGGGATCTGGTAGATGCCACTATGTACCGAGGGATGATTGGATCTTTCATGTATCTCACTGCCTCTCAACCTGATATCATCTATGCTACATGTCTATGTTCACAATATGAGGCAAAGTCTAAAGTGAACCATCTGATTGGGGTCAAACGGATTTTTCGTTATCTAAAGGGTACACCCACACTTGGATTGTGGTATCCTCATGATGACGACCTTGAGCTTACAGCATATAGCGACTCGGATTACGGTGGCTGCAAGATAAACTACAAGTCTACATCAGCATGGTGTTAGTTCTTTAGGAGAAGATTAGTAACCTGGCAGTGTAAGAAGCAGACCTCAGTTGCATTGTCAACCTATGAAGCCGAATACGTTGCTGCTGCAAGCTGCTGTTCTCAAATCATATGGATTCAATAGCAAATGCGGGATTACGGTTTGAATTTCTCTTCTACTCCTATCTTTGTTGATAACTCTGCTGCAATTGCAGTCACTAAGAACCCGGTCCAACATCCTAAGACCAAACACATCGGAATTAAATATCACTTTATACGTGATTGCTTTGAAAAGAACTTAATCAATGTGGTAAAAATAAATACAGATTTTCAACGCGCTGACATCTATATAAGGCATTTGACAAACCACATTTTTTATATGTTAGAGGTCAACGGAGTTAAAAAGAAAAGTGAGGTCATTCCTGAAGATGACCGTGTATAGTCCGATGCGTTGTGTCTAGTTCCTTTTATTTTTTTAATATATTTTTTTAGTTTTATTTTCTTTTATTCTATTCTATTTACTTAGTTTTATGTAGTTTAATGACAATTGGTTTATTTTCTTGCCTATTAAAATCCTATAACGCAAATCTGTGACGGTTTTATAATTTTAGGGAGAATAGGTTTAGGCAGATAATATACACAAAAAAGAGGGAGAAGGAGAGGCAAGCTGATAAAATAAGATCGTATATGTAATACTGATTCAATATTTGGAATATGATAGTACACAGGAACAAACCATTTGGGACTTTAAAAATCAAAATTGAAAAAGATGCAAAGCTCAAGTATAAAGTCTATGTAGTCTGAGCAATATAAAAGGAAATATGATAGATAAGCTAGCTACTACTAAGGTAACACAAAGAAAATAGACCTAGAGGTTGCTAGATCACAGATGATATGTTGGTAGATTTAACACATTAGATGACTAGACCTTTTTGGTGATCTCAAGATTAAACTAAAATGTTTTACTAGCTGTGGGGAACACCTTATCCCTGGTTAACACAATCAACAAGATTCCAATAAGGGGTGACGAGCCAAATAAACGCCACGAATGTGTGCGTAAGACCAAAGCATGAGCAAAAGCACATAAAAATACAAATACAATCAAACTGATAACTTATGTTGTTGGTGAGATCTATGCAAAAAGATTGAAATTCCTTAAACAAGAAGATAGGTTATGTGCCTCTCTGCTGTGTGGTGGCACTGACCTGAGGATAAGCATAACCTATATATTCTAGAATTCATCGTTGTTTGCCGCCTCTCTGCTGTGCGGTGGCACTGACCTGAGGCTTGGCTTCTCTTTGAAAATTCTATGAATAGTTTCTTCTTGAATACTACCCTGAGACCACTCAAAAATCTCCTGAGGAATGTTGATTACCATATAAGTATGGGATCCACAGATGCTTGTTGAAATAAACAGACCTTAAACTATCACCAATCTATGTTGAAAGTCTGTGTATGGATTTAAGAGGACAAGTATACTGACAATCATTATGGCTACAATTCTTGAAAGTTCAAATCAGTGTGAGGACCTAAGAGTACTAGTATGATTTCCCAAATTTGCTAAATGACTCCAGATGAAAAACAAGAATAGAGCATCAAAGTTTTTTAAAAACATGTCCTGAATGATTTAAGTATCCTGTATGATTCCAAATTGAATTGGTCCATGTATGGTTTAAATGATTGAAGCAGCTCTCTCAAAAAAATTATGATAACCCTCACAAAAACACAAAAACATGTCTTAGTTTTAAGTTTTCAGTATTATTTCTTTTATTTCTGTACAAAGTAAGTCTATTTCAATTTGTTCAGTATCGGACTATGTCATGGAAGTTGTTAAGGGACCTTATCATCTAAAAGGTCACGTCTGAGGTGACCCCACGTGCTTTCAAACAAAAAATGGGTCACGTCTGAGGTGACAAAATGTTTTAAAAGGATCAAGTCTGAGGTGATAAAAGGTTTTTCAAGATAAAATGATCATGTCTGAGATGATCAAATGCTCATAACGTTTATTCATAAGTTAAACAAGAAAAGTGAAATGATTATAAAGTCAAATTCATGAGTCTGACCCATTCACACGACTGGACCATACTCACGCATTAAACAGCCGAATGGACATGAGTATGAACCATTCACCTGAATGGCTTATCAGAATGATCCATTCGACCGAATAAGAGTATGCGAATGAGTCAGTCGCCCGACTGAACTCCAGTCGGCCAACTGAAAGTGATCGACTAAGCCAATCGCCCGACTAAGGTCCATTCACCCGAATGAACCAAGCGAATGGGTCCAGTCGGCCGATTGAACTCAGATTCAGTATAAATAGGGCCCAGTCGATCGCATTCAACTCATCACCCCTAATCTCCCTCATTTCTCATAGCCTATCGTTACTCTGCCAAATTTTCATCAGACCAAGATTTCATACTTCCATTGACTTTCTGGCGATTGTGTGTGATTATACAGGTATAATATGATGAAATCTCACAGAAATCAGGAGAAATGGTGCCCTAATTTGTGATGTTCGAATGAAAGAAGAACCAAACCACTAAATGGGATAATGACCTACTTAAACTAAGTAAAATGTTAAAACTAATGTTACTAGCCTTTAGTTAAGAGATTGCGAGTCTAAAGAACCAATGCACAACGTTTAATTCACGAATTGGTCAAGATTCAAACCTCAATCGACCGAACAGTGGGTCATGCGACTAGTTGTCTGGATGAACTCCAATCGCACGATTGAGCTGGCCGAATAGCTCAATCGGCCGAATGTATCATACGAATGAGCTCAGTCGGCCGACTGAACCAATCGCAGGCTTAGCAAACCGATTGAACTCAGTCGCCTGTTCATTCACTCGAATGAGTCTAGTTGCATGATAGTACAAGCGACTGAACACAGTCACATAGTCAATCGCATGAATGAACCAGGATGAAATCCACCATGTTAATTAAGACTGGCTTGTATTGTGTGAGTATCTAATGTCTCTTGTGTTGCAGATCGATGGCTGATAGATGGTCTATCAATCCCAAGCACAATATATGTGCTCATTTAGACCACACAACTTGAAATGGTGTCGAGTTTGTAGAGATCATCGCTTTTCTCAAGCGATCAAGGATCCACAAGGCCATTTCCACTCCATGCACTCCCTACAGGTCTATACAACAGGCCTTCTGGGAGAATGCATCTGTTGATAGATCATGAGAGCCATACAACATTCGGAACTCCATCTTTGGTATGGACATAGAGATTACAGCTGAAGACATTCAGTGTGTACTTGGGTTGGGAGATGATGCTGGCCACCCCACTAGACTTCACCCACTTACGGTGAGAGGTGTTTTTTGAGGATTAAGTACTCTGGGGACATAAAGTCAGGTGTGCTCAACAAGAGCAACCTATGCCCCCAGTATAAGTACTTGGCACACGTCATCCTGAAGTGCATAGCTTCCAGAAGGGGTGGGTGGACGACCTCTCAGACTAGATACAAAATGCCTACGTGGCACTGGTGCTGAACCACCCCTTCAGTTTTTCGAGCATGATCTTCTCCTACCTTATAGAGAACTTGGAGACGAAGGGCAAAGAGGGTTTCTGCATGTACCCTAGGTTCTTACAGATGATTTTTGATGAGAAGCAACCCTCGCTTCCAAAGGAGAACCACCACGTTGTGGCTTTAGAGATTATGGATGATACGACATTGGGTCGTATGAGAGTTTACCGGGGAAAGCAGGTCAAGCCCCTGGTAAAGAGACTTATAGGCCATCTGGCCAAGGAGAACTACATGGCGCCAGGTAGGTGTAAGTGGCGTCACATAGACAATGACTCAGATGATGAGCAGTTACAGCTCCTGGAGAATGACTCGAATGATGATAACAGCGGTGATGCTGGAGATGTAGGGCGGACCCAACCAAGGGCCCCCACTGCTAATATAGCATATTCGACATCTGCCCATGATGGAGCAGAGACTGCTGGATTTCACCAGGATTTCATACCGGGTGAGGAGGAGTAGTTAGGTGAGGAGCCTTTGACTCGAACTGTGGGCAGTAAAGTCGTTGCCATAGAACGAGGGCTCCGGGCGGTTGTGAACGCCCTGGGGGTCGGGAGAGGCTGACACTGATCCAACATATGCTCCCGATCAGCCAAGCCATGTTCTAGGGGGAGCATCCTCCTTGACAGGATCGAGGAAGAAAAGGATGGCTCAGCCCCACGGCATGAAGAAGAAGAAGAGACGACTCACCTTTATCACTACCACCACCACCACCACACCTACCACCACCACTCCACCTACCACCACAGCTACCACCACTTCTACCACACCCTCTACCACCATTACCATACCACCCACCATGACTACCACACCTCCACCCTCTACTACTACCGCCATACCTCCACCTGTTATACCACTACCACCCCCAATCTACACTACCACCACCACTAGCCACCATGCTGTACCACCATCATACCCTTCCTACATATCAGGATCACCTTTGCCTCCCAATGGGGTAAGGAACAGCTCTCGGCACTCAACCATATGGTGCTGAGGATATTGGTTGCAGACGAAGAGAACACTGCTCAGTTATGACAGCTAGTAGAACTTACTGCTGCCCAGCTCTGCAGATATCTCAGCAGGCCCAGCTGATGGATGCTCAGTGTGCAGAGATGTCCCAACTCCGAGAGCAGCATGTCCAATCAGCAAAAAGGATTGAGGAGTTGGAGGAAAACTAACAAGGCCATCATGTTGCGTCTCAAGGAATCCAAGAAGAGCCCCTAATGATCAAGGAAGGGGATGGAGATGACAGTGATGATGATAGCGATGATGACGATGATGATAGTGATGATGATACTGATGTTGCTGGTGATGCTGGAAACGATGAGGTTGATGATGATGATGATGACTCACCTGCTGCGGGTGCCACACCTGCCAGTGAAAGGAGGACTAAAAGCACAAGATCAAGGTGCCTCCATATCCACCCCGTCAGCAGAAGAGTAGATGATCCTGGACAAGAGTAATGTTTAGTTATTTATGTTATTGAAATCATATGTATTTGAATCATGTATCAACTTAATGTAATGATGTTTATATTTAATGTAAATGTTTCTATCTTGATCATTAACTAATGATTGTTGTGTTGAATGTCTAAATCAAGCAGATCCAAACTTTCAAAGAGATGAATATGATATTGCTCCCCTCTAACAGGTCAAGACTCAACTCATGTTGATTCTTGATCTGTAGGGTATTGTCAGGAGATCGGTAATGGATACTCCTGAAGAAGGAGAAATCATTCACAATCTCCCTGACGAGCAAATAACCAAAATGTTCAAACTAAATGTCGACGAGATCGTGAAAAATGCTTCAACAGTCCAAGGTGATAGTGATGACGAACTCAATGACATTGATGAGATCGAGATTGAAGATGTCACTACACAACACTATCCAGAGTACACTGACAACGAGGGAAATGTCATTCCCAATCTAGGAGACACTCTTGTCAGTGACACTTTTGAGACTCTGGATAAAATGGAGCAAGAGTCCGAAAAGGATAAGGAGAAGGCCCAAGCCACAGACGCCGAAGTCAACATCAAAAAGACTGAATGAGCAGCTTGTTTTGAAGAGATAAGAGCCCAATGTAGCGCTACAAATTCAACTGTCTACACCAAGTTGTATAAGGTCAAGAAACATCAAAAGGTGGCAGGCAGGATAATGGCATGGGCACATTTTGAAGACCTCAACGTTTACGCTGTTAAACGTAAGAAGGGAATTGAGTACTTCAGATTTCCACATGATCTGAAGACTCTTCTAGGTTTTGAGCTTAACCAGTTAGCAAAGTTAAAATTGCTATACGCTGACCCTCGTAAGATGTCAGGCTGGTTTGAAGCAGCCCTAAAGAAGGAGTACCACACCAGATGGGTCAATTTCAAACCTCAACAACCAACGAGGTATATCAGACGATCTGAGGTTGACGCCATAACTGGAAAACCAAAAGTAGTGTTGAAGTGGAGTCCACCACGTACAATGTCAAAGATCCCACTACATGAGATGCCATAGGACTTCACTCCACACTTCAAATGGTGGTACTACGATTGGAGAACGGGAGAGGTCATGATAGTCTTGAACAGAAATGGTACAATGGAAACCATAAGGGTGTTTGACCCAATGTGGCTCACCAACTTGTCAGCAAATGATGTTTATATATTATACAAGTGGCCACTGTTCTACGACTCACAAGATATTGTACAAGCTTTACAATTCCAGAAGGTGATACGACTCTGTTTTGCTTTCGAGATAAATACAAGAGTCACTAGAGAAGCTAAGTACAAGAAGTTTGAGGAAATTATGAAAGATGTTAGACAATAGATAGATCTAGGTCCAAGGGGGAGTTTGTTGATACATATGTACCTAGATCTAGATCTTAATGTAATATGTCTTGAATGTCTTACACTGATGTAATATTGGGTACTTAATGAAATGAGAATGTTTTGTTGTGATTTGTAATGTTTGATATTTTATTAATGAGTTGTGTAACGCATATTGACTAGATTATATAGTTTGTGATTATTTGAATTGATATACATAATGTTATAATAATGAATACATTCAAACTTGGTTAAGTGAAGTTCTCATGCGTCCGACTGGACCATGCGCCCAATCAGTGGTGATGCGTCCGTATGGTCATGCGACTGAGTGTCCATGCGCCTAAATAGTCCATACGCCTGAATAACTTCATGAGACTGACTCAGTCGCACGACTGAACACTCAGTCGTGCGAATGGATCAACCGCATGGCTCAATCGCACGAATGAACCATGCTAATGGTTCAGTCGCCCGAATGAGCAACCCTAACCTACAAATACCATTTAATTCATGGAAAAATGTAATAATTGAATTCACTTCGACTCCAGACGTACCCTAGCCGTCCAGAAGCCTCTAAGTTCGTACTCCAAGTTCATAGAGCGTTGTAGATCGATTCCTAATCGATTCTTGATGTTAGATTCAATACATTATTGTGTCTACGTGCGTTCTCACTGATTGGATCGCCAATTAAATAGGATTCCACACTATTTGGTTTGGTTTAACATGTTAATCAGTTGGTGTTTCGTTCAAATACCAGATCCTAACAACTATGACAAAAACTAATATAAAGACTAAAATACTAATCTTTCTAGGTTTCTAACACACCTGCCAAACGAACCGAATCCAAAGCCACCTGCTTTGACGGATCCTTTCTGGTCGCTTTTTACGCACTTCCGTCGGTAAAACCCTTATCACGAAACAAGCTGATCAAAAACTGCAAAAGCCCGCAGCAACACCCCCTGTTGTAGAAATGTCTCGAAGCAACCCTTTTCCTCCCATTAGATCGCTGCTAACAGCCACAGAACATTGATGTTCATCACCGGTCACCACCGTCGTCTCTACCGATACTTCCCCGCGACAACGCCCGACCGAACACCATTCCGCCAACTCCGTCTCCAACTGTAAAACAGTCCCGAAACAGCCACTTGCTATCCCGAAACACACCGTTTCCCTATTGCCTTTGCCCCACAGCGAAGGGCTACACCCTTCAACGGCCAACTCTCAAACCGGCTTCACCGTCTCTAGAGACCTAGGCTCTGATACCAAATGTTGGTGCAGGTCCCTCACTATACACTCTCAACAAAATACACAGTTCACATAAATATGTATATATGAATGTATATTTGTAGAAGACAAAAATAAAGATGAATGGTTGTACCTTATTCAAATAGGTAGATGGCTATAAATAGCCTTACAGGAACACAATGTGGGTGAATCAAATATAACAATAAAATACTAACTACTTACATTTACCTAAAGATCCGGAACAAATCGTGACCCACTCTTTTACCAAATTCACCCTCAAGAATTGGTCAAACATACTACCAAGTCCTACCCCATGACCCATTAACTACTTGGTGATCCATTTACCTACTGACCCATATGACCCGTAACCCGTTAACGAATCGATTAATCCAACATGAAACAGTGATGCGTGAATGAACATGTTTGAGCTAGGGGACATGCAATTTAATTTGTTGCTGATATGTGTATATATTTCAATTTAGAATAATACTATGTCAAAGGAAGAGACACTAATAGCATTTCTATCCCCTCATATCACAAACAATTTTCACCACCTTCGTAAGATGACTTTTTATGAGTTTGAAGGTATGCAGGTCGTGTTTGAGATAGAGAGTCTAAGTAACAAAGAGCAATTAGTAACAACTCAACCTCAACAACCACCATTATTTCCCTACATTGAAAATTTAGATTTAAGGTATATGGAGGCGTTGAGTCATGTGCGGAAGTACGACAATTGGAATGAATTCTTTATTCTTCATGAACACCAACCACAATCTTCATTTCAGAACCTCACATCGATACACTTGTCCAATTGCAAAAACATCAAGTATTTGTTTTGACCTCTCATGGTGATTTTTCTTTGCAACCTAAAGGAAGTCCACATAATCTCTTGTAATGGTATGGAAGAGGTTGTATCAAATAAAGATGATGAAGAAACGATGACATCTATATCGACACAACCACCACTTTGTTCCGTCATCTTGATATACTTCGGCTATCTGAAATGGATAATCTCAAGCATATCGGTGGTGGTGCTATTGCCAAAGGTACAACTAATGTCAGTCTCGGTCAGTCTTGTTGGGTTAATCTTGATCGGGTCAAGTTGGGTGAGTTATGGGTCATAGGTTTAATAAAGTCATGTTTTTTAAAGTATGCAACAAGTTTTTATTTTGAATTAGTCTAGGTAGTCGAGTAGTGGGTGGACATCAAGTAGTGGTTTATTTTATAGGAGTAATGTTTCATGTTTGCATGTTGTTTTTAATCTATTTATATGTATGTATTGAAAGTAATTAATGCAAGAATTCGAGTATGATCTTGGGCCTGAAATCAACATTTGGTATCAAAGCACAAGATTGAGAAACAAACGCCGGTTTGAGAGTCGGTTTTCAAAGGGTGAGCAGCCTTGGCTGCAGGGCTGAGAATGAGAGTGGAAGCACACAAGTAGGTCAAGAAAGAAACAAGTCTGTCTCTTGTTTTGATCGTAGAAGAGTAAGAAGAAAAAGAAAGAATTAAAGGCATAGAAAAGAGCAACATAGTTACCCAGATTAAAAAAGAAAAAAGATTATGATCAGGTCAGACAGAATAAAACATCATGTTTTGTCGCTTGTTTGAGCAGATTAACATCAGCAAGTATCATCTTCATCGAATCTTATGCAAGTAGCATGTATCATTCGAATCGGCAATTGGAACGGTGGAAAGATTTTATTGTTTTGATCTATGGAAGAAGGACGCAACCAAGCAGAAGGAAGAAAATCAAATGAATTGAAAAGCAAGAAACCACGTAGGCGTACTCCCGAATTATTGGTGCAGTTAGTTTCTAGTTTCTACTGAAGAAAAATGAAACAAAAGAGCAAGCAGGTGAAAATTTGAGCCCGATCGAGAAAGAGATAGCAACGCGAGGTGTTTTGGGGGCCAAGTTTCGGGGCTGTAGCAATGACCAAATCATGACCGATTACAGTCGTACGAGCTAAAAGAGTAGGGTATTAAGCATGATAACAATTCAGTCATTTCAGGTTTGGAATCGAGACCTGTAATGGCATACGAATCAAGTGTTATTAAGCTAGTTTATGAGAATGAAAGAAAGGAAAATAGCAAGTAACAAGAACAAAAAAGTGGACTTGTGCAATTCATATAGCAAGAGCAAGATTGGAGCCATATTTGGTTCCTCAAGCAAGAATGTAAGCAAGTTAGTAAGGAAGATAATTCGAATTAAGAAAGAAAAATCCGAATTAAGCAACAAAGTAGCAAGATTAGCAAGAAAACCGGTACCGGGTGTAGAAAGAAAGAACAAGATAAGCAAGAAAGAAGAATGAAGCAAGAGAACCGAGAATCCAATCAAAATTAAGGGGGTGAATGTTGGGTTAATCTTGATCGGGTCAAGTCGGGTGAGTTATGGGTCATGGGTTTAATATTTGAGTCATGTTTTATTTAAAGTATGCAACAAGTTTTTATTTTGAATTAGTCGAGTAGTGTGTGGATGTCAAGTAGTGGTTTATTTTATAGGAGTAATGACTCATGCTTGCATATTGTTTTAGTCTATTATATGTATGTATTGGAAGTAATTAATGCAAGAATTAGATTATAATCAAATCAACAAGTCTAAGGTATGTTCTCTAATATTAAATTTTTATTGTTTATACCTCTACCATACCTTGAAGGTTTCCTCGTTAAAATCAGTTACCCTAGACCATCTACCATACCTTGAAGGTTTTTTCTTGGGAATGAATATTGACTTCGAATGGCCACTACTAGATTATGTTAAGATCATTGATTGCCCGCAAATGATGGTATTCACATCTGGTCGGTCGAAAGCTCCAAGGCTCAAGTACGTGCACACAAAACTAGGCAAACATAAACTTGAATCAGACCTCAACTTTTATATGGCCCAACAGGTATATTTTTGTTTCTGCATGATTTAAATAAGTAATTTTCCATAGAAAAGAATTGACCACCCCTTGATAGTAGTTTATGTGTAAGTTTAGATTGGGTTATAAAACAATAGATGACACTTTGAATCAGAACTTATTTGCATTTTGTTTCATTTAACATCAGACCTTATTATTAAATTACTTTATAAAAAATAATTATCAAACTAATTACTTCCTATTAATTATGAAGGGTACCGAAGGGTTCTAAGAATCTTTTAGAGACAGGACAGATGTTACATCTAATATACATCATGTGTTTGCTCTGTTTCTTTTGGTTATGCAGACACCATTCACAAGTTTAGACGGTATAAGCTCACGTCATACTATTTCAGAAGGGAGACTTTAACCTTTTCATACTTTTACCAGAAGCTACTTGGAACCCTCTTATGATACAAAAAAGGTGTTTCTATATAATGAGTTGCAGCAACTGCAAAAGCTTGAAGTAATTCACGTTGTAGATTGTTATAATGCTGAGGAGGCATTTGAAGTAGCATTGGAAGTGACAAACATTGGATCACAAACTGTTTTCAAGTTTCTAAAGCTAAGAAAAGTACGTGGAATTTGCTAGCAGATAATCTAAACTTTATTTTATGATTATCATGTTGTAACCTACGATTTGTATTAGAATTATGTTGGGCAAATAGTTAGGTAGAAGTTATGGATCGGGTAACCTACCGTATAAGCAATTTGACAGTTATATGATATCATTGACAATGGTTATGTAATTGGCGCCAATAACCGTCATAATGGTTTGAATCTGGTTACCCGGCATCTCATGTGTGTGTGTTATATATATATATAATATTTGACAATGGTGTCCTTCACCAAGATTAATCACAAACAATTCTGTGATTTAATCCACTCTCTTGTGCATTCGAAACTCGTTTGATTCACGTGTGTTTGTGTTATCTAAGTTCTGGCCAACAAGAACAGAGAAATTGGAGTTGTTAGATTACATTTGCAGGAGGAAGATTGTATGTATTGTCACATGATTATGGATGGACTCATCAAGAACAGAGAAATTAACATAACTAAAGATCTCACACGTTTTGATTACAAAGTGTTTAAGGGTATTTATTGTTAAAGTAGCAAAAGTAGATAACAATGTTGGTATCGGGGAATCAAAACATACACTAATTATGAGGTGTAGAAAATAAATTTGAGAGAAACTTGTTTGTTATCCGGGAACAATGGTATCAGAGCCCAAGGCTTTTGAGGATATACATCTTGCTGATTAAGGAATTGCAAGCACAGAAGATCGCAGCGGTTAAAATTTTGCAAAATCGGGATTTCGATTGTGCAAGGGTGTGTTCGAGTAAGAAGGCTGCGAATCGTTTCTGATTCACGGGTGGGTGAATCCAGTACAAAGTAAGGGGCTGCCCTGTTCTATTTCAGAAGTGCTGCAGAATTCGGTTCTGGTGGATTCAATCATTGGTCACAAATCGGCTTTGAATCAGAAGGGAGAACAAGTTCAGAGGATCGTGTGCACAAAAATAAAGAATTCAAGATTAAACAAAGTTTAAGTATAGTGAAACAAAGGAACTATACGGGCTGCACAATTGTTGAAGAATTGTGAAAGGAAATGATGCGATCGGTGAAATTGTTGGACAAGGCTTATAGATAAAACTGAAATTACCAAAACCAATAAATATTTGTCCTTGAATTCTTGACGGCCTTCAAAAAGGCTATAGCTTACTCATCCATACTTGAGCCCACATCAATCCCTCCTGGTAGACAAAATTCATCCTCGAATTCTCAACGGCCTCATCATCCGAAGAATCACCATGATACGGCAATAAATGTTTCACTCTAAACACATTAGAACACCGAATATGACTAGGCAACTTTAGTCGATATGCATTAGAGTTTATCTTCTGCATAATATCAACAGGACCAATCTTTTTGGCAGACAACTTGTTGTACTCCCTAACTAAAAAATGATCTTTAGTTAGCACAACCCAAACAAAGTCACCTTCTTCAAAATCAACATGCCTTTGTTTTTTATGAGCAACTTTCTTGTACTTGGCATTCGCTTGGGTCAAATTATGATGACACAACTTTATGAACTTCATGCAATCCCTCCACAAAATCTTGAACATTTTTGGGAACAGAGCCAGATGCAGAAAGTGACATTAAAGCAAGTGGGTCTCGAGGTTGAGAAGAATAAACTACCTGAAATGGACTAAACCCACTACTTTGATTAACAGCATGATTGTGAGCAAACTCGGCTTGATGTAGTTTCTGGTCCCATGCTTTCACATGATCACCGACTAGACATCGCAGCAAAGTATCAAGTGAACGGTTTACAACTTCAATTTGGCCATCTGTTTGTTGATGATAAGCACTACTGAAACTGAGTTGGTATTCACCGTCCTCCATAGGTTGCGCCAAAGTGACTAAAAAAGCGGGTATCCCGATTAGAAACAATGGAAGAAGGCAATCAATGTAAGCGATACACATCACGAAAGAAAAGTTGTGCCATATTAACAACATCGGTTGTCTTCTTACAGGAAATAAAATGAACCATCTTGGAAAATCTGTCAACAACAACAAAAGATAGAGTCATTACTCCTTTGTGTATGCGATAACCCCAACACAAAATCCATGCTAATATCAACCCATGGATGCAAAGGAACCAAAAATGGCATATAGAGGCCCGCGTTACTAGTTGTGCCCTTAGAAACTTGACAAATACGACACCTCTTCACATAATGATCCACTTCTTTCCTCATGGTAGGCCAGAAAAAGAAGCTTGTACAAGCTGTAGAGTACAATCATGACCAACGTGCCCTTCCCCATGCAACTCATTAATAATTTGTAAACGTAGGCTGGAATCAGGAATACATAGTTGATTCCCTTTGAACAGAAACCATCTTGTACTAGAAAATCTGACTTCTGATCAGTCTGCACATCCTGCATAATAACTGAAAAATATTGATCAATGACTAACTGCTTGCGAATGACATCTAAACCCGACAATCAACCTTTATTGACACAAGCAAATTACTCCTCCTGCTTAGGGCATTTGCAACTTGGTTTGAAACTCTGGTTTTGTGTTTAACTACAAAAGTAAACTTTTCAAGAAATGCTAACCAACGCCATGCTTATGTGATACCTTGTCTTGTGTACGGATATGCCTTAAAGAATCATGATCGGTAAACAAAACAAACTCTTTATGAAACAGATAGTGACGCCAATACTTTACAACTTGGACCACCACATAAAACTCCAAATCATAAGTACTATAACTCAACTTTGGACCTGTTAATTTTCACCAAGTAAGCAACAGGTCGGCCACCTTGACCTAGCAACCCACCAATCCGACCTTGGAGGCATCAGTATGAAGTTCAAATACTTGAAAAAAAATCAGGCAATACCAGAATAGGTGTTGTTATGAGCTTGTCTTTTATAACTTGAAAAGCAAGCTTGGCCTCTTCTATCCATACAAATGTCTTCCCTTCATACAGTCTATCATTGGAGCTATAATAGAACTGAAATGTGGAATGAATCAACTATAAAATGAAGCAAGTCCATTAAAACTATGAACTTCAGTAATTGTAGTAGGAGTTGGCCAATTTGTAATAGCTGCTACTTTAGATGCATCCACTTGTATTCCCCTTCCAGAAACAACATACCCAAAAACAAGACTTTAGGAGTCATAAAAACACACTTCTTTGCTGCTGTATAAAAACTATCCCTGTGAAGTAAAGACAAAACTTGCCTACATGTATAAAAAATGTCATAAAAAATACACCACCATAAATTTCTCAATAAAAGGTCTGAGCAACTGATTCATCACACGCATAAAAGTGCTTGGTGTGTTTGACAAACTAAAAGGCATTACCAACCATTCATACAATCCTTCACGAGTTTTGATGGCAGTTTTCTATTCATCACCAGGTCTAAGATGAATCTGGTAATATCCACTCTTCAAATCCAACTTTATGAAAATAGTAGCACCACTAATCTGCTCAAGCAAATCATCCAGTCTAGGGATAGGAAACCTATATCTCACAATAATCTTGTCGATAGCTCGACTGTCAACACACTTACGCCAAGTGCCATCTTTTTTTGGAGTCAACAAAGCAGGAACAACACAAGGAATCATACTTTCACGAATATGGCCCTTAGATACCAACTACTCAACTTGTCTTCGCAACTCCTCATGCTCTGCTGGACTCATCCTGTAATGTGGCCTATTAGGCAACTGTGATCCAGGTTCTAGATCAATATGATGTCGAATGTCACGCAAAGGTGGCAAACCATTGGGCGATTCAGTGAATAAAACATAAGAAAATTCCTCAAGTAGAGAAATCATAGCATTAGGAACATTAGCACCCTCAACCACTTCTTTACCTATCAGCATAAAAACATCATCCCCAGCCTCCAGCTCTTCCTCAAATTGAGAAAGACTCAACAAGGTAGCAGTAGGTTTGGTAGCCACCTCCTCACCTTTTTATGAGAGTGGGCCATCACCTTTAATGCCCCATTGATGCATACTCCTAAACATCCACTTTATGTCTCAGATACATAAATTTTTCTTTAGGATTTGCCTTTGTCATTAAGTCTGGAAGCTGCTAATCAGTTCCACAAAATTCAAGCTTCACCTGCCCTTGATTCACCATGTCACGTATGAAGTGATACTTGAGCTCAATATACTTGGAACGACTATTCATAACTAGATTTATTGTTGATTTATTATGACAGAATAGAGTGGTTTCCTCTTCTTGATTTATTCCAAGATCTTGAAGAATCCTTCTCAACCAAACAACTTGACATGCAATATGTCTAAGCACTTTCCTAGCTGCATTAGGTGAAGTTTAGAAGTAGTGCATAAACCTTGCTAATACACCAACCGCAAAAGCTAAGTCTGGTCGGGTGTGAGTGAGGTACGTTAGGCCACCCACCGGATTTCTATATAGAGTCGATCTCATCCACCTAATGTTTTCAGGGTCGGATAAGACCGACTGTTCTGATCGGGATTCGATTTTGCCACCAGTCCGATCTACCCTGGTTCATTTTAAATCTCGAGAACGGGCAGTTGGAAGTGATTTAAGGACCGAATTGCGTATTGGTGAACTGGTTGGCTTGGATCAAAAACTGAAATCAGAGACAAACATTAAAGATCTAATGGAGTGTCGAATCTGCTGCAACAATTTTGGAGTTGCTACACCAATGGATGTTGAAGCTGCTGCATCAATGGTAGGATGTTGCAATGGTGAACATGAGAGATGCTATAAGCTTCGATGAAGACTTCTACGAAGAACGCAAACAAGACATTTTTTCTTGCAACGGAGGAGATAGTGAAGATGCTTTGGAGATGGTGAAGAATGAAGACGGTAAAGATGGTGAAGATGGTATGTGAATGGTGGAGGATATGGTATTGGGAAGGATGGAAGGTATTCGGAAGGGGTTGATTGTTTACATCTAGAAAGTTGTACTATTATATTTAATGTTTTATTAAAATAATTTAATACTTTAATGATTTACATACAAATATACATATATTATTCTTTGGTTTAAAACAAGAATATTAAATGGTTTTGAATATATATAGGTTAATTGTGTGTATTTTATTTAAAGTTTTAGATCACTATAATAAATTTTAAAATTTTATCTTTAAAACAATAAAGTTAATTAAGTACTTCACCGGTTCATAAATCCGGTCCGACTGGTCCAACCAGTGAACTAGTAAGACGTCCGATTCGACGTCCGATCCGGTTTTGAAAACATTACATCCACCTTATCTTCTCCATCATCCACTTGTAACTTTTTATATGAACTCATCAGAACATACTTCATTTTGCAACCCTTCATGTTAAACTTGTTGAGTAGAGTCTGGACATACTTCTCTTGGCGAACGAATACTATGGTACTTGACTGTTTCACCTCCAGGCCCAAAAAGTATTTTAACCGACCCATGCCAGTCATTTCAAATACATCATTCATTCCTTGTTTAAACTCATAAACAAGGTGATCACATGAACTAGTACATATAAAAAACATACATAATATTATTGTCACTTGTTCACTTCACGTATAGAATTGGTTCATTCAAGCTTCGAGCATACCCATTACTAGTGAAATAACCACCTATCTTTGCATACTAAGTCCTTGGGGCCTGCTTAAGCCCATATAGTGTTTTTTATGAGCTTATACACCTTGTACTAGCATCCTTGAGTTCATATCCTTCTAGTTGTTCAATATAAATGGCTTCATCCAGGTCTCCATGTAAAAAATGAAGACTTTACATCTAATTAATTAAGATCCAACCTCGTTGAGCTGCTACTGCCAGTACCACTCTGATAGTTTTAAAACATACAACCGGAGCAAAAGTTTCAAAATCTATTCCTTTCTTTCGTGAGTATCACGAGATTAGCCACCAATCTTGATTTATGCCTTATGACCTGCCCATCTGCACCAAGTTTAGCTTTAAACAACCATTTTAAGCCTACAACGTTCTCACGTGTTGGGAGTGAGACCAACTCCCAAGTTGTTTCGGTCAATTGCTGCTAACTCTTCAGCCATGGCAATTGCCATTCTTTCTTCTAGACATCATCATCATAAGAGTGGATCACAAATGTATAAAGCAAAGTGTAAATGAATATATTCCTTAGGTTCCACGGCTCTTATTTCAACATATATATTTAAGAGGGACCGGTTATTGATAGGAGTAGATGAGGCCTCACGTGAAGAAAGAGAGGAGGAATTAAGGGAACTTGATGGAGTCATCTCAATAGTAGTGTCTTGTGTGTGTGATGGACTCACAATGGGTGGGGAATGGTTGTCATGTGCAATGGACCCATCCTTCATCACAAGTATCAAAAGTAGAATCATAGGTAAATAGGTCTGAGCATGTAACATTATATGTACCTTTTTCACTTTCCTGGTATCCCCGTTTCCATGCAGCATCTTCTAGTATGGTCACATCCCTACTAGCCTTGATAGACGGGTGATTTGTAGGTATTATTTATATTTAGTTATATATTTTTAAGATTTAATGTATGTCTAACAAACTCATATTTTGAGTTTAAATGTTTTGAGAGACTATGAGCAATAAAGATATATATATATATATATATATATATATATATATATATATATATATATATATATATATATATATATATATATTATATATATATATATATATATATATATATATATATTTAACTAAACCCGAGATCTATGTGTGATGAAAATATTTATTTAAAGAAAAGAAAAGTAAATTTAATTAGAAACGTCACTATGTAACTTTAAGGTCACATTTGGTATACAATGTAATGTTTGATTTGAATTTGTAATCAAAATTGATTTATATATTGAGAATATGGATTTATTGTTTTATTTATTAGGCCCATGACGTTAAGGATCAAAGTTGTTCAAAAAAGTTATATATGAGATGAAGCAAAAATGATGCAAAGGAGTTTGGCATGTGGATGTATGATGTATGCAATCATGGTCATGGTCATCGTCATAAATAAACATCAACATAGTGCATTCAATTCAAGGGATGATTGTGAGCCCATAAAGATTTTTCAACGTAAAAGTACAATTGTTAAATCAAGTTAAAGGCACATGGTTATGTGTAAATTGTTAGTGCATGCCCAACGAAATAAGTAAAGAATTAGACCTTCGAAAATGTTGTGGCCTACTCCTATAACATTTTAATATAAAATAGATGAACGGGCCAAAGGCCCACACAAAAAGAAGAAAGTCAACCGCCGGTTAAGAGGGATCGACGACAGAAACTTAAAAAGGGAGTTTGACATTTGTTTTGGGAAGAGGAGAAATAGGTGCAGCCTTTTGGCTGCTGGCACTAAAAAAAAAGCATTCGATCACGTCAAGATTAGACGATCTGATTATGAGCATGCGCGGTTAGTTCACCGGTGATAATTCCCCGGGTGTAGGGTTAGTGATAGAATTGTCTTTAGTTTGGTTTTTATCATTTAGACCTAAACCTAGATTGTTTAATCATCTCTTCTTGTTTATGTGTTTGTTTGTTCTCATTGATTGATACAATTTAAATAATTGTTTGGTAAATCATTCATCAAATTATTAATCTTAAAATTATTAATCATTGAATTATTTATTATTATATTATCTTAAATTGGTGTTTATTAATAATTTAACTAGGTTTAACATTAGTTAGTTTTTTACTATCTAATTTAATAACTAGTTATCTACTTAGTAATCATGTTTCAACAGAAATAACAAACTAATCATGTCTATGTGATTTCTAATTTGGTATAGCCTAGTTGACACGATTCATTCGTATACCTAAAACCCACGTGTGATCATATTTTAGTTTTATTTTATTTAAAATTAATTATTTACTATTGTTATTCTCATCCACATCCAGTACAATTAAAGTGACAATAGTTTAATTTTAATTAATAAATTAGTTAAATAATCAAATGAATCGCGTAACGCTAACCACATGCTCCCATAGATATGATACATGACTTACCCTAGCTACCTAGGTTAATTAGGTTATGACCCAAATGGCAGGCCATCAAAATAGCATCATTGCCGAGAAGATAGTGCGCTTAGCGTTATTTTGATTTTCTTTTCTTTTAGTATTTGTCTAAGCTTCAAATAAGAAACTAAAAATTAAAAAAATAATAAAAATTAAAATAAAAAGAATCCAAAACTATTATTTGTTTTCTTAGTTGTTATATTTGTTCGTATTTACCCTGGGTATTCTAGTTGTTTTTTTGCGGGGTAATTTTCTTACAGGTTTAGTAGAATTATGGATTGGGATTAGAATTATGATGACGATTACGATCCATGTATTTGTTACGGAAACAATTGTCACTGGGTTCAAGATTCTCTAATGTTCGAGAGCAAATATGAAAAAAAGGAGAGATGGTGCTCTGAATACATATGAGAAAAAGGATATATGAGAGCAAACTATGAAGATAATGAGACACCTTATATTATCCACACTTTGAACCACTTCCACCACCAAA
The DNA here is from genome assembly GCA_025506515.1 of Flaveria trinervia. NCBI lineage: Eukaryota > Viridiplantae > Streptophyta > Magnoliopsida > Asterales > Asteraceae > Flaveria > Flaveria trinervia. The sequence goes on along the minus strand of CM046458.1, from coordinate 6,886,803 downwards.
ACATCAAGATTATTATTATGAAGACATCAATTACAAATATGCTCAAGAACAGGATTTCAACCATTATGAATTCGAGATGCGACAATTCTCAAGCTACCAAGAGGAATATGATGAATGTTATCCTGAATACACTCAGCTAACATATGAAGAGTGTAAATCCTAAGAGCACAATCAAGAATTATCAGTGTTATAGCAACTCAAGTTAATGTTTGCGGAATCAACATTAACCTTGTTTAATTGTTTGATGTAAAATATAATGATTAGTGATTATGACAAACACAATTATAAGAATACAATTAATGAGAAGACAAGAACTAAATCAAAAGTATTTCATTAAAACTGATTAATGATTACAGATGAATTAATAATGAATGTTATAAACAATAAATGTTACGATTGTGTTGATGTTGATGTGATGGCGACCAGGATTGATATGATGATTGGGTTTGCCGTTTGGTTGATTATGTGTTTGTGTTTGTATCGTCTTGTGCATGTGTATGCTTGCATGTGCATACGTCCTCTTGATGTGAAACCTATGATCCATATTATAGACACATGTGTTTCAATTAAGGAAACACCGGATCTTTTGGGATTTGCACAACTGTCTTCTTGACGTGTTGACTTGTAACACTTGTATTATTTAAATACAAGTATTTGGACTCCGCAGGTACATAGTCTTCCGTAGATGTTTGTTCTTCTGCAAGAATCTTGTTCTTCTGAAGGTACTTTGTTCTTCCAAAGATGCTTTGTTCTTCTAAAGATATCTTGTTCTTCCGAAGGATTTTGTTCTTCTGAAGCTATCTTGTTCTTTCTAATGTATTTGTTCCTCCGAAGCGATCTTGACTTGTACTTCAAAACTGTTTGTTCATCCACAGAAGATATTCGGATGATTGCATTTCTAAGAAACATATCTACGGAAGAACAAAAGTGTTCATCCGTAGATGTTTCTTAGACTTAGTTAATTCCACAAATTGACCAAGTATAATGTTTTACCTGCAAACATATATATAAATCAACACAAATAAGAGTTAACCTATATACATAATGCATACAACAAAATAATGAATTAAAATCATTTATTACAAGTATTGATTAAAGTTCTAAGCATATACAAAATAATCTAGATCTATAGTTCCTAGATCTAACAATACTCCCCCTTAGGCTTAGACACTTGTAATCAGCTCTTCAAAAATGAAAGCTCCTTCAATCTTGACACCATCTTCTTGTTATAATAAGATACTACATCCTTTTGATCATCATATTTGTACTTGATCTCCATCTTGCATATACTTTGAAGTGTCTCAAAATTCAGCCCTAAAATGTCATTTTCTGTTGTGAGAGTTTCCACAACACATTGAGTATTGACAATTTCCAGCTTATCTTTTTCTGAGACTTTTAGTTCTGAGACTTCTTCAATGTTGACTCCTTTCAAAAGCCCAACATTATACCTTCTTCTCTCGTATGCTTTTGCATGCAGTTTATCCACCACTTGTATCAAATGAATATATAAGCATAAATCATTCTGTGCTCTTTCATCAGACAACTTTAGGATGAATTTATCATGTAAGTATGATGTGTAGCTTTGGTGGAGCAGTTTAATCTCTACTAGGTCGAAGATTCTTATCTTGTCACCTTTCTTTCCATCAGCATTCCTCAGTAGCACCATTTCTTTTGTTTTTTCAACATATCCCCACTTAGTTATGGGAATAGTATATTGACTTCCTGCTATGACTTTGATGGCTGCTGTTTTCCTGTTAGTATAACCATCCTTAAGAATTCATCATCAACTAATGTGGAGGATTTGGTGCTTGATCTTTTCATCCTTTCTAACGTTCTTCTGTGCTCATCATCCTTTCTTTTAGCTTCTTTCAGCACATCATCTTCGAATTTTGTCTTTAACTTTCCCACCAACATAGAGAAGTCTCTTCCTCTTGGGTGAATTGGATTGTTAAAGATGATTAAACTTTGCAGATCTTTTATGTCACTTTCAGTTAGGCACAATACTCATACTACATTATGGAAGTATTGAATCCTTCCAAATGTTCTCTTAATGATTGCACGGTCTCATTCTTGCATAGTCTTCCTTTCTTGATCTTCCCCTTTTCAAAGTCACCATCATATCCCATTAGGTAGAATACTTTCTCTATGTATTCATTTTCAAACACATCTGGGTGACCAACTTCTTGCTCTCCCAGCAACCCTCCTGATGGTCTGTTAATGAATTCTCATTCCTTCATTCTTTACTTCTGCCACGATAATTTTTGTTTCTCCATCCTCTTTTATTCGTGCTAAGTTCCAGAAATTGATTATATGATATTGATGAATCACAGGCTCTGCTATTAGAACATAAAAGAGCCTGGATTGTCGCAGATATCTAATGATGTCCAGACACCCTTCCGATACAGGGTCATCAGCATTAAGAAATGCACACACATTGTGCTCCCTCGCAAATCAATTAGCCATCTGTACATAAGGATGAAGACGAGTATGTTAGAACTAAGTCATCATGTTTTAAGAATACGAAGGGTTTAAACAAAAGTGATGAATCAAACAGTTCATTACTGATGTTTATGATATGATTTACCTTGAGATTAAGACTCGAAATCAGATTTAAACGTTGTTTGAGGTTTTAGATTTGAGTAATTTTGAAATCAGATGAGGGAGGGATGAGTTTTTGACTAACAAACTTCTAGGTCAAAAGGTTCTGTAAAGGTGAATAATGAATTCCAAGTCAAAGACATCATTTATACTCCCTCAAACACATTTATTTCATTTATTAATGAAATGGGTCCCATTTTTTATTATTCTTATCTCATTATTCTTCAATGTTTTAAGATTTGATCCGTAGATTTTAGTGCGTAGTGCATCCATAGGATATCTGCGGATGCCTAACTTAATTCTGAAAGTTTGAATTAAAGTATAACTTGATTTTCCATAGGTTACCAATCTATGGAAATGAATTGTACTTGTAAGATATTAACTTATTCATAGGTTACCAATATACGGATAGTCATATTTTACTACCCTTTAAGTTTTGCATTGTAGCTTCTGTTGATGTTTATAATGCGCTGTAGCTTCTGCTGATGTTTACAATGCATTGTAGCTTCTGCTGATGTTTAAAAAGCCATTATTAAAACTTATTCTGTTGTATGGTGCTAATCAACCATTACTCTGTTGTATGGTTCTAATCAACTGATAGAACCATTTATTGCTATTGGACCTTGTTTACTTTGTATTCATGACAATTGTGACAAGAAGATTTATATTATAAAAACTTCATGTATCTAAAGACCAAGTTGGTGCTCCAGTTCCAATTCCTTTATATTGATAATTTATTTGACAATTTTGTTGTTTATATTGTTTTTCATGATTGTACTCCCCTAAAATATTTGATCAATGATGAACAAAAGTATTTGTCATAAATTTATAAGAAGAATATCATGAAAGACACATGTCTGTCCAATCATGCTAAACACATGTTGTTACAAGCATTTATACATATAATGGGATCATACTATAATACTAAGCATCTTCTTCACTGATTTGTTTGATAAATTGATATATGATTTTAGTTCTGATTGCAAGTATGTTAGTCCACTTAAATCCATACAAGAGTGTTTTGTCAACTAGGCATGTTGTTTATCATGTTTTCATGTTTATTAGAAGGTAACTGCTATGGGCTTCATATTCAATTTACTTTAAGTTTGTCCTCCTTTTGTGAGTCAAATCATCACCTTTTTACACTTAGAAACTATGTACTTTAAGTTATAAGTTCTATCTTGAGATGCATTGGACATCTCATTAATGCATTGATGTTGAAGCTCTAAATTTAATATACAGTTGATCATAGAGGATTCTTTTGAGAGCTTAGATATGATCATCAACACGCCACCAAGTCTTTACTCTCATAAAACAGAGGTGTCATAAATCCAGGTCTTTGTTTACACAAAACAGAGAGTTGATGAGGATCATGATCTTTTCATACACCCAGGTCTTTGTTTACACAAAACAGAGGGAATATGATTTGCAAAGATAGATATTATAAAGTGTTGATACATAGTATGCTTAGATGAGTGATTTGGTCACATTAGGATAGACTTGTTGTATCCTCAAAATGAAGTTTCCCAAAAACATTCACTTTGTATTATGTTTGGCATGCTCTTAGTGTAGTTTCCATTCAAGATGAACCTACTCACATATCAAGAAACTTGATCAGATTTTAATGATTCTTAAAAATTTAGGAAGAAGCAAAGGCATAGTGTACTATCATTTCCTAAACATATGTCATGAGAATTAAAAAAACACGGCTAGAAATAAAATATAAATGTTATTCTAAGCTTCGGAAGATGTTGCAGAAGTTTCTTCCAAAGGTAAATTGTAAAACTTTTGAAGAATTTTTTTACATCTAACTAAATCAAAGGCTTTAGTGAATAAATCAGCAAGCTGATTTGTTGTATCCACTTTCACTAACTTGATCAAACATTTTTCTGAACAATCTGTTAAAAATGGTATCTTATTTCAATGTGTTTTGTTTTACTATGTTGCACTGGATTAGCAGATATAAACATAGCAGCTGAATTATCAATGTAAATTGGAGTATGAAGGAAATTGTAATCATAATCAAGTAATTGGTTTTGCAACCAAAGCACTTGAATGCAACCAGCTGTAGCAACTATGTACTCAACCTTAGCTGTGGATACAGACACATTTGTTTGCTTCTTGCACTGCCATGAAACAAGTCTAGGTCCTAAGAATTGACATCCACCAGTTGTAGATTTTATGTTATTATTGCATCCTCCATAGTCACTATCTGAATATGAGTAGAGAGTAAAGTCACCATCCTTTGGATACCAAAGTCCAAGAGCAGGCTTTCCTTTCAAATATCTGAAAATCCTCTTCACAACATTTAGATGAGACTCTTTTGGATCTGATTGGTACCTAGCACAAACACACACAGCAAACATTATGTCAGGTCTACTGGCAGTTAAATACATAAGAGATCCTATCATTGATCTATACAATCTTTGATCAATAGATTTTCCTGTAGGATCAAGTACAATCTTGTCAATTGTTGATGCAGGTGTTTTGCATGAGGATGCATCACTAAGATTATATTTCTTCAATATTTGAAGGATATATTTCTCTTGATTGATGAAGATGCCATTTGTTTTATGATGAACTTGTAGACTAAAGAAGAAGGTTTATTCTCCCACTGAACTCATCTAAAATTCGGATTTCATCAACTCTTCAAAGTTCAGACACAATCTCTTGTTTGTTGATCCAAATATAATGTCATCTACGTATATTTGTACAACTAAGAGATGTTGATGTTCTTGCTTGAGAAAGAAAGTCTAATACATAGTTCTTCTTTTGTAGTCATATTGTATCATACCACTTTTTTGGTGCTTGATGTAGTCCATACAAAGCTTTGTCACGCTTGTACACCATATGAGGGTAATCAGGACTTCAAAACCTGGAGGCTGAGCTAGATAGACATCTTCATCAAACTTTGCCATATAAGAATGCACATTTTACATCTATTTGAAAGAAAGTAAACTTCTTATATGATGCATAGGCTAGGAAGACTCTTATGGCTTCAATTCTTGCAACTGGTGCAAAAACTTCATCATAATCTATTCTTTCTTCTTGAGTGTAGCCTTGTGCAATCAGTCTTGGTTTGTTTCTCACAATTATTCCCCTGTCATCCAGTTTATTTTTGAAGAGCCACCTTATTCCAATTGGATGTTTATGACCTTTAGGTAAATCAACTAGACTCTAGACAATCTGCTTTTTGAATTATTGAAGCTCTTCTTGCATAGTTTCAATCTAGCTATTATCATTTAATGCAACTATGATGTTTGAAGGAACCACTTGTGAAAGAAAACAAGTGAAAAGACATATGTTAGCAGCTCCCCCTTGACTTCTTGTGGTTCTTTGATTAAAGACATATGTTAGCAGCTCCCCCTTGACTTCTTGTGGTTCTTTGATTAACATCACCAATGATGTTGTTTATTGGAGGATTTTATGAATTCATGTTGTTGGAATTGATTCAACTGGAAAAGATGAATCCAAGTTAATCATATCCATTGATGCAGATGGATCCAATCCAGTTGATGAATTTAGGAAGTAATCAAAGTGTTCCTCATGTTCATCATTGGGTATGGAGGGATCTTTCTGAGTTTGAATATCAGTTGCATTTTCAATATCTTCCGCAGGAGTTTCTCCAAATGCAAGTTGAGCTTCTCCGGATGCAGGTTGAGCTTCTGTAGGTGTTACAACAACATCTACACATGTTATATAAGGATTTGCTGCAACATCTCCAATGGTTGTTGTATTTGCTTGACATGATGGAGCATCAGCCAAAGCATTATTCATATCCTATGATGCTGAATGCACGTATGCTGATGCAGTGTCAGCACCTGCTGATGAAGTGTTTCCATCTATGGATGTGGATCCATTTTGTTGCACTTGTGAAGCATCATTATTATTAGCTATTGTTCTTTGTGATAGGTTCAAATGGATCGATCTGTGATTGTTATCAAGCAATTAACAATAATATGGACAATGTAATCAACACAAACAAATATCAGAAAAATTCATAGAGTTTCTATTGATATTAGTAGGATTACAAAGTGCAATTGACAGAATAATATCTAAAGTCTTACCCTGCACAAACAAGCAATCCTATTTATACTAATAACAAGAAACAAAAAGAAACATATATTTACATAATAAGTACCTAAACTATGACAAAACTTATCTAAAGACTAAAATGCTAATCTTCCTAGGGTTCTAACAATACTCTCCTAAGATTTGCATTTGTCTTCAGCAAAAATAATCTTCTCGTTCTTCTTTAATCTTGAACTTTGGCTTCTTTTTGTACAGCTCGAGTTTTCTAAGAGCTTTCTTGATTGAAGACTTGAACTTCTCAGCTAAGATCCTTTGCTCTGGCTTGGAGTCATTTGACTTTATATCCATTGCTTCCATCACCAACAATGTTTCTTTTGTTAAACCTGCAATGTCTACATTAGCATACATCTCTATTGGCTTTGGATTCTCTTTTTGTGTAGATCTCTAACACTCCTTTGCTTGAAATTCTCGTGAACTTGATGTCTTTTATATCTTTCTTCACAATATTTGCATATGCCATTGCCTTCATTATAGAATTCTTTCCATAGCAGCATTCATCACTTTAATGATTGTCAAAAAGTATCTTCTGTCGTATTCTACATCTACAGATGATACTGACTCAAAAGTTTGATTGGAAAAGAATGAGATATAACTAGTATAAAGGAGTTTGAGTTCAAATACTTTAAAAAAACTGATTAGATCATTGTGCCAGTCATCTAGATTTCTTACAAGCTTCATATGGAAAGTGGATGAATCATAAAACCATCTCAAAATTGGTTTTGATAATTGAGTGCCATCTATCACTTTCAATCCAGGATTTGTTACTTTCTCGAAATACTTATCACTGAAAGTCTCTAAGTTTCAATCTTCCATAGACTCACTGGATTCACCTTTCTTTGATTTCTTCTTCATCTTAGCAAAATAACTTTTGTCCTCTTGATCACATCGAGTCTTTAGAAAGGCAGGCATTCTAGATATTTCTCTATCTAGTAACTTCACAAAATTTTCTCCCCTTTTAGCCTTTGTGTTATTAATAAAAGGTAACTTATGTAATTCTTTCAGATCTTGCACCGTTAAGGCAATGATGCTAGTGTAAAATTGATAGACATCACATATTTCATTTACTCTTTTGATCAGAAAAGCATCCAATATCTCATCATACTTCCATGCTATAATCTTCACCTCCTTTGATTTGTCAAGAACAATCATCGCATTCAATAACACTAAAATTGATTGTTCTATTTGTAACACATTTCTTACAAGATCTCCAGCTGATCTAGCTTTATTCCAAAGCTGTTTTTTATCAATAGACACTTTGTAACCTTGTTTTTCAACATTAGGAAACATATCCATAAGCTCTTTCCTGTGTTCATGAGATATTCTTACTTACTCCATTGATTTTATCTCCTGAGGCTTTAGCATTTTTGTTATTTTGGTTATTTCAAGATACTGAGGGCTATCCACATCTAAAATAATCATCTTGTTATACATCTTCTCAATTTCTTGGAAACTCCTTATTAGCCTTCTTAAGGACTCATCTTGAAGCTTATTCAATCTTTTCCTTAGATATTTCCTTGACTAGAACCACATTCTCAAAGCATGTATGCTCATATCATCATGGTTTTGGTGGTGAAATTCTATCATAGGAACATCATCAATATTTATGCTTTCATTCAAAGGTGTCTATTCTCCATGCTGAAGGCTTATCTCATTTGGATCTGCTAGAGTTGACGACTCTGCAAACATACATTTCTCATACTCTTCATTTATTTGAGTCACTCTCAGTCCATCCAAATATACTTTATTATATTTCTTCCTGATCAAATAATTGTATCTATCTTCAAAATCAATAGGATATCATCTTGAATCATTTCAATAGGAGAATCAGCAACATCACATATGTCTTCATCTTCTAACACTTCATCATACCATTCATCATAAAAATCTGATTCAATATCATCAAGTGCTTCAGTTCTTTGTTGCATATCTGATTCTTCTGCATTAATCAACTGTATCAGTGTTCTTTTGAAATTTAGTAGGAACTGGAGATGTTTTAACTTCATCCATTTTCCATTTTCCTTTCTCTGCTTCAATGAACTTTTTATTTGTGATTTCTTGAGGTTCTTGAACAAATTCTTCCTCAACAACAATTACTTCACTTTCCTTTTATGGTTCTGTCAAACTTTCTTTAACTTCTCACTCTCCTCAAACATTTTTTTCACTTTTTTTTAAGATCTGACATCATAACATTCTTCTTTTCATCATTAGCTTTTAACATAGCATTTTCTTTCTTTAATCTTTCAACTTCCTCATTTTGATCAACAATCTGTGACATCAACTTATCAACTACATCAGAATTATCAACTATTTCAGTTTGAATACAAACATCTTGTAAGGCCCCATTCCCGGGCACCTTACAGTTGGTCAATCACAGCAGTTAAAACACTACACATTATAATTATATAAACTTTAAGCAGCGGAAATGATTTATCAAAAACCATTCATTTCATTTAAAACACTGTTGTTAAGCAATACATCATCATTATCTATTTACAAAAGAATTTTTTTTAACGCATTACAAAACCACCAACATATAATACGAATGGATGTCAGTCTTTCCCTGTCGAGTAGCTTCACCCTCGTGCCATCCTCAGCAATAATTACCTGCCAACTGAAAATGTATAAAAGTCAGCGTTGCTGAGTGAGTTCTAATTTTAAAAGTAATAAAATACTTTCTATATGTTGTATAAGAAAATACTCTTTTCTGTAAAATACAACTCTGTACTGTATATGCGAGCACACATTAACTATATGAACAAATACTATTCGTTCTCTTTACTTTATTCCTTATCTATTCTGTAAACTTTTATCTTTATCTTTCACTTTCTGTATGGACCAGTGAGCAATTCCCCAACTATATACGCGATGGAAACAGGTGATGGGCCATCTATATCCCTCGAAAGGGTCAACTGTGTCCCTCGAAAGGGTCAACTATATCCCTCGAAAGGGTTCTGTGTACTGTGTACAAGGCCAACCCAATCACCCAGGGCACGCTATAAAGGTCCTGCCAATCTCAATTGACTGGCCATGTGTGGATAATAGGGTAGCTAACCCGCAACACAGTTGAGCTAACGACAACATGGTCGTGTACCTCCTGTAAGCTTGCAAGACTTGTTAACATTTTCATTAATGTTCCTCTTCTTTTCTTTATTGCTCTTTCACTTTATTATTACGGTATACTTTATGTTACGATAATAACATATCATGTAAATTCACATACTATAAGTAATAATAATAATAATATCAATAACAATAATAAGGAACAATCATAACCATGCATGAAACATCATCATAAATAAGCCCTAGTCAACCTCGGTCAAAACCCTAAAAGCACAGACTCCTAGAAAATTCTGTAAAAATTTCTAAGTGCTAGGCGCTTTGTCACTATTTGGGCGCATGAGCCCTGTTTGGGTGTTTCATAACTATGTAGGCGCATCAACCAACACTTATCATTTTATCCCTTAGGCGCATGAACTATTCAGGCGCATGGGCACTATTTGTGCATATGAACACTTAGGCGTATGGATTATTCGGATGCATGGACACTTAGGCGCATGAGCCACTTGGGCGCATGGGCACTATTGGGGCACATGGCCGTATACTTAGTCGTACGGCTAACATTTCTAGGCGTATGGACCACTGTTCAGGTGCATGGGCTATACTTAAACATTTCTAAGGCAATCTTAGGCGCATGGTTACTGTTTAAGCGCATGGATTACACTTAAATTTTTCTAAGGCATTTTCAGGTGCATGAGTCTTATCTAGGCGCATGGACCTTCTGTGTAACATGTTTCCAGTATGTTTTCAAACCCAATCATCGAACCCATCTGTTCTAAGCTTAACATGGCTATTCTAACAGGAATAACCTATAAGCATCCAAGAATCAACATCCAATCATACACATTACATACGGGTAAACATACAAAAGCTTTGAAAATCGTTTTAATACATTTTCAGCCCCAAAGATGTTTAAAACAAGTAAAAACCGGGGTCTAGAACTCACCTAATGCAACTTGGGTGTTTCTTCCTTTCTAACCCGCTTGCAATAAGTTCAAACACCTAAAAACAACACCAAACACACACACACCCAAGCACATACACAAACACATAAGCACATAAGCATATAACCAGGATAAAACCCGTCATAAACACTTAAAAACCACGAATTCTTACCTTGAATTCGACTTCTCTTCTTCTTCTTTTCTTCAAAACCGAGAGTTCCTCTGCTCTCTCTCTCTAAAACCGAAGAAGATGGTGATGTGAAGTGAGGGTGGGCGGCCATGCCCACCTTTACACCAACTTTTTCAAAGTTTTGTCCTTTTGAACACTTTTAGTCCCTCCACTTGGACTTTATTGCTTTTCTTTCTTTTATTCTTCACGTCTTGTCTTTTTAAAATAACCGGGTGTTACACATCTATTGTTTATTTCATCTCTTGTTCTTTCTTTTTTATAATCACCACTTCTTGACTTGGGGTTTGCACAAAAGAAATCACATTCTCTATGATAGGCTCAAACCATAAAGTATCAAAATCAAATGCTTCATTAAAATCAACAGGCTCTATATTCTCATGCTCAACATCTTCATCATTTCTTTGATAAGTTGCTTCAATATCAATATCATCATCTACATTTCTATCTTCTTCATTCCTCTGATCAGAAATGGTTTGCTCACTATCCATTTCTTGAATAGTTTCTTCAATATTTCCTTCAACTTCACCTTCTTGATCACCTCCTTGATCATCACTATCATTGTTATCATTATTATCATCCTCATTATTAGCATGACTTTCATCAATATCGTCCTCTTCATCATCATTCTCTTATTCAGATTCTTCAGCAATATCTTCCATTACATCTTCAGTAAGATCATTAGGATTCACAGGCTCATCCTCAGTAAAATGAAAGTGTTGCTGATTAATGTCAACAATGTCATCAACTACATTTCTCATATACTCAAATAAAGGTAGATTAGCAGCTCCTGTAATCACCGCTAGCCTTTTATTCACCGCCTCAGACATATGCTCTAAATCAAGTCTTTCACCTTTTACTCCACAAGCATGTATGTCTGTATATTCTTCATTTATAATCATCTCGAGAAATCTTGGAAACATCAAGTACTTATTCCTCTTTCCCTTCTCCAAGTTGAATATGAATCCATTCATAATCCATTTAGCCATGTTAAATTTTCTGTTAGTGGCTATGGCTACTATGGGAGATACTATATCAACTGGAAATAAGTTCCATTCTACACTTCTTTTTGACATACAGTGCTGAAACATATAGTATAGCAGCTACCAGTGATTATGAACTCTTGCCCTAAAGAATTGCTTCTTTGGGAAGTAATCTGGGTGACCCATCTGGATAAATATCTCTCTACACTCATTGAAAGTTTACTCAGATAAATCTTGATCTTCATTTTCACTCAATCTTAATGTAACTTTGATAGAATCTTCAGATACTTCAATCATTCTATCATTAGTAATGAATCCTCTTACTACTTTCCTTCTATTATCATCAAGTTCAACTTCTGCAGTTCTCTAAAACTTCTTGATCAGTCTAACATATATGGCCGGTCTGGCACACATAGCATAGACATATTTAGTCCTTAGGAGAAATCTAATCATCTCTTCATATTATGCTGCTTCCCTAACATCTTCATTGAGGAAAGCAGCAACATTGTGATTTGGTTCAAACTGTAAAGAATCCATCTGTTAATCATAAAGAAACACGAATTAGTTTGAAGGTTTTAAACTCACTTAAGTTTTTATCAAATTTGTAGTAATGAATAAATCCTTCACTAACTTTTATATTTTCTAAATAAAATTTTATATTTAAAAATTTGATTAACTTATAATAAAATTCAAAGATTTGAAATTACTATTTGAAGATTTAATCAAATTTTAAGATATATAATCAACTAAGAGTTTTGTTTCTAGTTGATTTGGATATACATGTTGAATTTTGATGAATAAAAGTTAAGTTTTATTTGAAAAAGCAATTTGTCAATTCATTTGAAGTATATTATTTTATTATTATTTTAACTTTGAAGATCATCGAATCATCAGAAAATTTTTGTGATGAAAATCTTATTTTGATGATGTTAACATGTTCGTAATCCATTATCATTAACAATTTCAAGTTTCATTTGTAACAAACAATCACATGTAATAAACCATTCAAGATATTAGGGTTTGAACGCCCAAATAGGGTTCAAACGTCCGATTGATTTTGATGATAATGTTCATTGATTTGATGAAATAAACTCATGATGTTAATCGCAATCACTGATATTACCTTATATGATCAAACAATCTCAGTATAACTAAGAAATCAGTGAGTATTTGAGTGAGTCGGAGCTTTGAGAATAAGAACAAAGTGAATGAATGTGAAATTTTCAAGTGAATGAATTCTGTGCTAGTGTTGGATTTATATAAGTGTAAAAACCCTTAGACGCATTACAACTGTTTAGACGCATGACCACTGTTTGGACGCATGAGATCTACGCGCATTGGCACTGTTCAGGCGTATTACCCTTGTTCAGGCGTATGAACCTTAGACGCATGAGTTACACTTGGTCAGATTTTGTTCTAAGTATCTAGGTGCATTTGCACTATTCATGTGCATGAGCACTATTTAGGCGCATCAGCACTGTTAAGGTGCATGAACTACTATGAAACGCCTAATACTTTGTTTATTTTTAATATGAGATGTCTGGTACTGTTTAGGCACATGAGCTTATGCAAAACGCCCAAACTTAACCAAATTTTCAGACTTATGACCACTGCTTAGGTGCGGGAGTTTTACTTAAACGTCCAACACTTATCATAACACTGAAAATCCATCATGTGTCTAAACCTAGACTTATGAACACTGTTTAGGCACATGAGAGATTCATACGTCTAACACTTACCAAATTTCACAAAATTCATTCAAATCACAATTTTTGACTAATTTCACTGTTCTTCATACAAATTTCCAAACTTTGGCCAAACTTTGAAAAATGACTATGACTTTAACTATTTGACCAAAACTTTGACTTTTTGATCAAAATTTTGACTTTTTGACTATTTTATTTTTAATTCACTTCCCGTCATTTTAGTCTCAAAAATTTCATAAAATTACAAACATTCTCAATTCTTTACAAGAAGCTTTTCCACATTTTAAACATTTTTAAATCTTTTTAGGTTCATTTTTAAACATCTCAAACACACACTTGCTTTGAATATTTTTGCATCATCCTTTTTCATCCAAACATTTATTTTGATAATCTTTTTTTCATCTTTCTCCCCCTAAACTTTTAAGTTTCCAAGCTTATAAGTATATAAAAGTTGAAAGTTGAAGTAAAACCATTCATTATTAACATGCCTACACACAAAAAAATCATGCAAAAATCAAAATAAAGCAGAATAAAATGCTACACATTGAATCATGTGCTTGCAGTGAGATCATATTAGTCAACAATCAGCACATTTAAACAAAAAAATTGTGAATAGTCATAGAAAATGATTAAATCCTGATCAAGTGTGTTCCAGGCCAGTGTTACTTTAAAAAAGGAGACATGAGATCTAAGGATAGACAATGACTGCTTTAGCAAAAGAAACAACACACTTACTTTTTCAATTATTGTATTTATTAAGGTTGGACTAGATATGACATTATGTAATCCACACTTAGACTTAGAGAGTTCAAATCTCGTCAAGAGATGCAAGCAAACACTTTTAATCAACTTAAAAACCTGTCATATATGTATAACCAGATCTCATGTTTAGGTCAATCAGAGAATCATCATGGTTAAACTAGTTGATGATCTCCAAGAAAACCACCATGGACAAGACATTAGGTAATCCCCGAATCCATTTCATAAAGAAATAGATAAATAAAATTCATAAGGATCATAGGGCATCTATTTTGGACTTTAGAAAGGATTGTGCACATTGGCATCTTTTGCATCAGGTGCGAATATCCAGGTCTTTAATGACTTACAATAGAGGAAACCTTGTCACTTCAGGTCTATGATGACTCATAGCAGAGAAGTGAACAAATGCGGTAATCAATTTTGATACATATATGTACCTAGATCCTGATCTGAATGTAATATGTCTTACACTTATGTAACTATTGGGTACTTAATGAAATACAAATATTTGGTTGTGTTTATAATGTTTAAATATTTCATTAATGAGTTGATTAACGCATATTGACGTAATTACATAGGTTTGTGATTGTTTGAAGTGTTATGCATAATGTTATAATGTTAAATACACTCAAACTTGGTGAAGTGAAGTTCTCATGCGTCCGACTGGACCATGCATCCCAACAGTGGTCATGTGTTCGAATGGCCATGCGACTAAGTGTTCATGCACCTAAATAGTCCATACGCCTGAACAACTTCATGTGTCTAACTCAGTCGCACGACTGAAAGCTCTATCGTGCGAATGGATCAAACGCATGGATCAATCGCACGACTGAACCATGCTAATGGTTCAGTCGCCCGAATGAGCAACCTTAACCTATAAATACCACTTAATTCGGGGAAAAACGTAACAATTAAGGAGCATTCATTCCTATTCAATTCCAGACGTACCCTAGCCGTCCAAAACCCTCCATGTTCGTTTTCCAAGTTCACAGAACATTGCTGATCGATTCCCAATCGATTCTTCACGTTAGATACAATATCTTATTGTTTCTACATGCGTTCTCACTGATTGGATCGCCAATCAAATAGGATTCCACACTATTTGGTTTGGTCTACATGTTAATTATTTTGTATTTTGTTTGAATACAAGATCCTAACAAGTGGTATCAGAGCTTTGGCTCTTGATTACGTGTGATTCAATCAATTTTGATACAAAGGTTGTGTTTTTTCACTAAAAACACAATCTTTTTGTGTCAAAAGTTGTCTTGGACGTCTCCTGCTCATCAAGTTTTGGTTTCTATGGCATAAGGCGATTAGGGTTGGTGAAAATTCGGGTTTTTTACAGCTAAAACACGTTAAACCTAGAAATTTTCGAAAAACAGCAGCTTCAGTCACCCGATTGACCCAATCGCACGACTGGACTTCATTCGCATCCCCAGACATACGATTGAACTCAGTCGCATCTTCATTCGTACGACTAAGCCTACCGGTCTCATTGTTCATACGCATCAGTTTCACTCACACGACAGGACTAATCGCTTAGTTCAGCCGCACGATTGAACTAGTTAGATAGTTTCATTCGCACGGGTAGCCCATTCGCATCGCTCCATTCACACCAGTTAACAGATTGTTTAAGAGACTTAAAGTTAATCGAGATGGAGGATCAGTTGTCAGCGTTTACAGCCGGGAAGGACTCACGGATTCAGAACTTACTGCTACTGGAGGTGAGGTGGGGAATCATAATAAATCCCCGAAGCTTATAACATTAGATGAGTTTCCCCACTGGAAACAACGTTTTGAGATCTACCTCAATGGAGTGGATCCAAATATGTGGGAAGCTCTTGAGACGGGATACAGTATGCCGGTGGGAGCAGATGGGGTGAAACTTACTCTAGGAGGAATGACTGATGCGTAGAAAGTTAAATATAATGCTGAAAAGAAAGTATATGAATTGCTAACACAGTCTATCCCTAAGGACATTTTTCACCAATTCTCAGATAATAAACAAGCCAAGAAGTTATGGGATGAGCTGGAGAAAAGATATGACGGGAATGCTTCGTTGAAGGCAATTAAAGCTAAGGAATTGAAGAAAGAATTTGACAACTTTTCATCGATGGGAAAAGAGAGTTTAGACGATGTCATTGATAGATTCTACCATTTGATGAGCGAGCTGCACACACATGGTGTCACAACTACCATGGAAGATAAAGTGTCAAATTTTGCTGACGGGTTGCCAGAAAGTTGGGCTTCTTTTGTGTCAAATCTAAGACCGAATGGATTGCTATCAAAGTTGGACATCAATGATTTCATACTAAAGCTGCGAGAAGAAGCACTAAGGATGAAGTATCGAGCTCAGAAGTCTTCGTACACTCAGAATCCAGCTTTGTACAATGCCACTCCTCAAGTTAAGACGTCTGGAGCATCTCTTCAGACTGCTTTTGTGTCAAGCTCATCTGATCCTTCACAAGTCTCTCTTTCAGGATCAGAAACGTCAGGGTCTTCTAGTACCCAATATATCGGATCCGAAGCAAATGCTACCAGACTGAAGACTGAGAATCTTGGAAACGTGACAGTAGAAGTAGCTCGAGAGCACATGGATCTCTTGGCAACAGTGGTCCATTTCTATGATGGACTCATTGCTGGAAAAATTGGAAACTGCCATCTGGCAGATGAGGACTACGAGCAGGTTGATGAGATTGAACTGGAAAGGATGGATATTATGTGGGCCTTAGCAAGTGCTGTCCGGAGAGCAAAGAAGTTCGTGAAGAAGACCAGACAGAACTTGGTTGCTACTAAGGACACTACTTTTGGTTTTGACAAGAGCAAGGTGACCTGCTTCAACTGTGGAGAAAAGGGGCACTTCAAAAAAGAATGTGTGAAGCCAAAGAAGACTAGAAACGGGAATCCATTCTCATCCTTCACTCGTCAAGACAAGCAAGCTAGCAGTTCTACATCATCAGGCAAGGATCCAAAAGCTTTGACCGCCCATGATGATGAAGGACAGGACTGGAGCTTTAGGTTTGTATCTCCAGGAGAGTCCAATATTACGAGCGTGGATGACTTAGATGATGATTCCACAAGTGAAAGAGATATAGCAGTTGAGATAGCGATGTCACATAGTGAAGAAACTGCAACAGAGATCAGCTACAAGCCTGAAGAAGGGACGTCTACAACAAAGAAAGAATCACCAGAAGCAGAGACATCTGATGCTGCACTGATGACTACTTCATCAAAACCTCCTCAGGTAAGTTCTACTGACCAACTTTTCAAAAATCATGCTTGTTCTGACTGTGATAAATTTAGAGAAAGCATAGATCAGAAATTTTCTAGGTTGTTAGATCATAATGATAGCCTAGTAAAGGATTTGAAACTGTGCACTGAGGCAAATAGAGTTTTAAAACAAAATGAGCATAGTTACAAAGAAAAGGTAGACCTGTTGAATAAACAGCTTAGGGAAACTGAAGTAGTAGCATTTAACCAAGCTAATGACATTAGGTACTATCTTAACTCCCTAGAAGTCACTAAGAAACAAAAATCAGTCTTAGAAGTAGAAGTTAACTCTTTAAAGCAAAATCTGCACAGTTGGACAAGTTCATCTCATATTGTCCAACACTTAGTGAGAGAGTGTAACAATAGGGAGGGCTTGGGCTATAAAGTGGTTCCACCACCCCCTGAGACCTTGATGAACACTAAGTGTAAACCAATAAGTAACAATCCCATCAAGGATCATGTGGTGTCTACTCCTCTTGTAAGTGATCCAAATTCCTCAAGTTCTTTAATTGAATTTGGAACAAAACAAAAGGAGGCCACTTCAAAGGCAAAGGGTAAAATGCCTTGTGTTAATCTAGAAAAAGAATTTGAAAAGGCTAATATAAAGTCAGGGTTAAACAAAGTCAAATCTGAACCTAAAAAAACTGTTAATGTTAACCTTACACAAGTCCCACGTCAAAGTCTAGTTAACCAAAATGGAAAAGTTGTTAAGAATGTCAAAACAGTTAAGTTTGCTAAACAACATCATACATCAAAAGAAGTAGAGTCAAAACCCAAACAAAATGATGTCACTAGGATGTCACACACATCTCCACAACGAATGTTTAATCATAAAGTTGATAGCAGGTCATGCTACAACTGTGGAGAGTGTGGACACATTGCTTTCTTTTGTCCTTACTTTCAGACACATAGGAAGAAAATTGAACTTCAGAACTCAAAACCTAGGTCCTCTAAGAGGAGTTCTTTAACTCCACCTAGAAGAACTAGTGAACCCAAAGTTCAACCATTAGCCAGTCGTCTGTTTATCACAAACAGGCCTTACACAAATCTGGCTTATGGAAAGAAAAGTCATCCTCTGTGTCTGATAATGATGACAAGAAGGCACCTGAGCTACCCTCACCCTCTAAGGGTCAATGGGTTGAATTCATGATGTGTGATGCCTCTGGGAAACCCAAGCCAGTAAAGGCTTGGGTTCCTAACCTTAACTAATGCTTTAAATTGTATGTGCAGGGTGTTTGCTACAGTGCTGAAAACAACACGTGGATTGTAGATAGCGGAGCATCCAGGCACATGACAGGAAACAAGGCTCTTTTATCAAACGTCAAACAAATAAAAGGCGGGCATGTTTCGTTTGCTGGTAACAAAGGAGGTTATATCACATCTCAGGGAGAGGTTGGAAATCAGAAAGTTAAATTTGACAAAGTGAACTACGTTCAACAACTTCAAAACAACTTACTCTCTGTTTCCCAAATATGTGACAAAGGGTTTAAAGTCATATTTGAAAACAAGAAGTGTTACGTCCTAAAGAAAGACTATGTGATTCCGGAGGACCAAGTTCTGATGACAGCTTCAAGATATAAAGACCTTTATGTTTTAGATCTCCCAACGGCTTCTACAACGCATCATGAAGTTCAGTGCTTCCTATCAAAAGCTACTGAGAAGGACTCCATTTCCTGGCATAGGAGAATGGGACACATAAATCAACGGAAGATGAATCACTTGATTCAGAAGGATCTAGTGAGAGGTGTTAACGTCAAAAACTTCCAACTTCCTGATTTATGTGTAGCATGCAAGAAAGGCAAACAGACGAAGAAGACTCATAAGGAAAAGAAAGTTCATTCTATCGAGCTTCCTCTTGAACTTCTTCACATAGATCTGTTTGGTCCAGTCAGTACAAAGATCATTGCAGGTGACCTGTACTGTTATGTGGTTACTGATGACTACTCAAGATTCTCTTGGGTAATGTTTTTGAAGTCCAAGTCAGAAACATTTGAGTCATTCAAAGAATTAGTAACCACACTGGAATCTCTCTACAAGCTGAAGGTGAGACAGGTACGCTCGGACAACGGGACTGAATTAAGAATCAGTGGATGGAGGCTTACTACAAGGAAAAGGGAATTGTGCTCCAGTTCACCTCTTCCTACACGCCTCAGATGAATGGTGTTGCTGAGAGAAGAATAGAAGCTTGATAGAGATAGCAAGGACAATGCTAGCAGACTCGAAACTGCCTATCCAATTCTAGAATGAGGCAGTAGCTAATGCATGTTATACATTAAATCGAGTCCTAGTAGTCAAGCGCCATGGCAAGACATGTTATTAATTACTACAACGACGTAAACCTAATCTGGAGTATCTCGAACCATTTGGCGCGTCGTGCACACTTCTGAAGAAAACTCAAGAAGGAAAATTTAGCGAGAAGACTGATGAAGGGATCTTCTTAGGATACAACATACCGAACAAGAGAGTTTACAACAACTCAACGGGTTTAGTAGAAGTGTGGTGTAATGTTGATGTTCAGAGATATACCACACCCCCTACTGGAAAAGGACCCGCTTACTTTTTGACTATGATGGATTCTTCAAGTCCTTCAACATCCCTATCTCCCCTTCTGATGACGAGTTAGCTACACGAATGATGTATGATATCTTGAATACACCAAATCGTGATCCAACATCATCGAGCTCACAGGGAGAATCATCTTATCACTCAAGGGGAGCACTAGAAGACAGTGACTCCTCCTCAGAAGATGACTCTATAGAGGATGACCAGAACAATCAGGAGACACAGGTACCAATTCCTGCAAGTCCATAAACATCTAATAGTGATGCTTCTTTGACTTCGGATCCTCAAACTCCTTCTACCTCAGATGCAGAACCAAATATTCATAATCTTGGCTCTGAGGTAGTTGTTCCTACCACTCCAGGATCACGTCTAAATGTCTATCATCCCCTAGAAAATGTCATGGGGATGTCGGATCAGGAGTGCAGACGAGAAAGCAGCTGTACTCAGCTGTATGAGTTCAGTCGCACGACTGGTGTAACCGCATAAGTTCACATACGCATGAGTCTAATAGCACACTCATTCATATGTATGGGTTAATTCGCACGACTGAAGTTCAGTCGCACTGCTAATGCGCACGACTTGATCTCAGTCGCACAACCTCATTCGCATGACAGAAAAGAAAGTTTGTCAAGTCCAAGTGATTCAAGACATTCTTAGCATATGGATACTAATGTTTACTTTCATTGTGTAGCAGATGGCAAGCCGATGGACAATGAGTACGAAGCACAACATATGTGCTCATCTAGATCTAACATCCAGAAATGCTTCAGACTTTTCTGGCATTATCACCTTTCTAACGAGATCGAGAATTGCACATGCTATATCTGCACCATGTACTCCATATCGTTCTATACAGCAGGCCTTTTGGGAAGGTGTAGTAGTTGACCGATCTTCTGAGCCTCACTATATCAGGAGTACTATCTTTGGAGAGGTGATTGAGATCATAGAGGAAGATCTCAGGATTGTGCTACAGTTGGGGGAAGATGCTGACTGCCCTACTAGACTACACCCCCTTACTGTCAGAGGATGTTTTCTTTGAGCTAAGTACTCTGGGGACATCAAAGCAGGGGTGCTCAACAAGAGCAACCTATGTCCCCAGTTCAAGTACCTGGCTCACGTACTGCTAAAGTGCATAGCATCCAGGCTGGGAGGATTTGATGAGCTGTCGGATCAGATCCAGAACGCCTATGTAGCGTTGGTGCTGAACCATCCGTTCAGCTTCTCCAGGATGATTTTCTCCTACTTAGTGGAGAACATTGAGGGGAAATGGAAGGAGGGCTTCTGCATGTACCCCCGATTCATGCAGATGATTATAGACCAGAAGCTCCCTTCCCTGCCGAAGGAGAAGGACGATGCAGTAATGCTTGGGGTGATGGATGATACCACCTTAGGCCGAATGAAGGTGTACAGGGGGAAGCAGGTGAAACCCTCTGTCAGGAGACTGTTCGGGCATCTGGCCCATGAGGACTATGTGGTGCCAGCTCGGAGGAAGTGGCGTCACGATGATAGTGATTCTGTTGAGCAGATTGCTCTACCCTCCGATGACTCTGATGATGATGACAGCAAGGATGCTGGAGATGCCATGCCCATTTCACCGAGGGGCACAACGACTGATAGTACACCTCCAGTATCTGCCCCCACTGGAGATACAACAGAGTCGGCTGGGTTCACCAAGATTTTATACCTGGTGAGGATGATGCGGAGTCAGATGAGGAGCCACTGACTAGGACTGTGGGAAGCAAAGTCGTTCCCACAGAACATGGACTCCGGGCGGTTAGTGAACGCCCCAGTGGATCGGGAGAGACTGTCGCTGACCCGACCTATGCTCCAGAGCCGTCCAGCCGTATCCTAGGGGGAGCATCCACCTTGACTGGGTCGAGGAAGAAGAGGATGGCTCAGCCCCATGGGATGAAGAAGAAGAAGAGACGGCTCACCTTCATCACACCACAGCACCCACTACATCTACCATACCACCCACTACCTCAGCCACCACCATAACCACCTCTACAGCCACAGCCACCACCACGACCACCTCCATAGCAACCACTACCATTCCCACACCCCCTACCACTACATATATCCTATCCACCACTTATCATTCACACCTACATCACCACCACTATCATCTAGACCTAACCCAATCTTCACCACTGCCACTACTACTACCACTGGCCACCAAGCCAGGCCATCATCACATCCCACCCACCTATATGGATCATCTCTACCTCCCATTGGGGTAGAGGAACAACTATCAGCGCTGAACCGTATGGTGATGCACCTGTTAGCAGCCAATGACGAGAAGACTGTGCAGATTCATCAGTTGGCAGATCTCACAGCTAAACAGTCCCAGCAGATCTCTCAGCAGGCTCAGCTGATTGAGCAGCAGGCACAACAAATGGCTACTCAAAGTGAAGAGATTGCCCAACTCCAAGAGCACAAAGTCATATCAAAAAAGAAGATTGAGGAGTTGGAGGATGCTAAAAAGTCTATCATGCTCAAGCTCAAAGGAACTAAAGATGAGCCTCTGAAGATAAAGGAAGGAGATGGTTATGAGGGTGTAGATGATGATGAGGATGAAGATGAAGAGAGTGATGATGATGAAGGGGATGAGGAAGAAAGAACAGAGGCCAGGCAGGAGGATGATGATGATGGAGGAGATGCAGCTGCATCAGCCTCAGCTTAGGGTCAAGAAAGAAGATCAAAGCGAAATCAAGACCAACGAGCTTCCTCTTCTGCCTCACCAAGTGATGATCCAGCGATTCAAGATAAAAGTAATGATTAGATGATTATGTATTTGATAGCCTTTGTACTTGAATCATGTATTAAACTTATGCATTTGATGTTTATATTAAGATTAATGTATTTCTGTCTTGATTATTAACTAATGTTTGACGTGTTACATGTTTACAACAAGCAGATCCAAACTTTCAAAGGGAAAAATTTGATGTTGCTCCCCTTCAGCAAATCAAGACTCAATTGACTATGATTCTTGATCTGCAAGGGATCATCAGGAGATCTGTGAGCTATACCCCTGAAGAAGGGGAAATAATTCATGATCTGTCAAATGAGCAACTGGCTGAAATGTTCGAGTTGTACCAAGATGAGATCATTAAGGATGCTCCAACTTGTGAGTCTATCAGTGAAGAAGAGCTAAATGACATTGATGAGATAGAGATAGAAGACATCACAGCAGAGCACTATCCTTAGTACGCTGACAACGAGGGAAATGTGGTCCCCAATCTGGGTGAATCCCTAGTCAGTGATACATTTGAGGTATTGGATCAGATGGAGCAGGAGTCTGAGAAGATTGAAGGAAAAGCCCAAGCCTCAAACGATGATGTTGATATCAGAAAGGCAGAATGGGCTGCTTGTTTTGAAGTAATCCGAGCCCAACGCGCAGCTCCTAAACAGAATGTCTACACCAAATTCTATAGAGTGAAGAAACATCATAAGGTGTCAGGCAGGATTATTGCGTGGGCACATTTCGAGGATCTAAATGTTTATGCAATAAATAGGGAAAAGGGCATAAAGTACTTTAGATTTCCACATGATCTAAAGACTCTACCTGGTTTTGAGCTCAACCAGCTAGCGAAATTGACGTTATTAGATGCTGACTCAAGGAAGATTTCAGGCTGGTTTGAGGCTGCCCTAAAGAAAGAGTACCACACCAGGTGGATCAACTTCAAACCTCAACAACCTACGAGGTATATCAGACGATCCGAAGTTGACTCCATCACTGGTAAGCCCAAGATAGTGCTGAAGTGGAGTCCTCCAAGAACAATGTCTAGAATCCCTCTCAGGGAAGTGCCACAGGACTTCACTCCACACTTTAAGTGGTGGTACTATGATTGGAGAACCAGGAAGGCGGTCATTGTTCTAAATAAAGAGGGACAAATGGATACCATCAGGGTGTTTGACCCAATGTGGCTCACTAACTTGTCTGATAATGATGTCTACACATTATACAAGTGGCCACTATTCTATGACCCGCAAGATATTGTACAAGCCCTCCAATTCCAAAATGTCATAAGACTCTGCTTTGCGTTCGAGATACATGCAAGAGTCACAAGAGAGGAAAAGTACAAGAAGTATGAAGAGGTGATGCAGAAGGTAAGACATTAGATAGATCTAGGTCCAAGGGGGAGTTTGTTGATACATATATGTACCTAGATCCTGATCTGAATGTAATATGTCTTACACTTATGTAACTATTGGGTACTTAATGAAATACAAATATTTGGTTGTGTTTATAATGTTTAAATATTTCATTAATGAGTTGATTAACTCATATTGACGTAATTACATAGGTTGTGATTGTTTGAAGTGTTATGCATAATGTTATAATGTTAAATACACTCAAACTTGGTGAAGTGAAGTTCTCATGCGTCCGACTGGACCATGCACCCCAACAGTGGTCATGCGTCCGAATGGCCATGCGACTAAGTGTTCATGCGCCTAAATAGTCCATACGCTGAACAACTTCATGTGTCTAACTCAGTCGCACGACTGAAAGCTCTGTCGTGCAAATGGATCAAACGCATGGATCAATCGCACGACTGAACGACGCTAATGGTTCAGTCGCCCGAATGAGCAACCTTAACCTATAAATACCACTTAATTCGTGGAAAAACGTAACAATTAAGGAGCATTCATTCCTATTCAATTCCAGACGTACCCTAGCCGTCCAAAACCCTCCAAGTTTGTTTTCCAAGTTCACAGAACGTTGCTGATCGATTCCCAATCGATTCTTCACGTTAGATACAATATCTTATTGTTTCTACGTGCATTCTCACTGGTTGGATCGCCAATCAAATAGGATTCCGCACTATTTGGTTTGGTCTACACGTTAATTAGTTTGTATTTCGTTTGAATACAAGATCCTAACAATCAAATCTCATGGTTACACATATTATTTCAAGGTGTGAGATTGTGACTTTACAAGAATTCAATCGGAAACTCAATACACCTAATAAGAACTAAGATGGACACACGCAAATACATAGATCATTTAGTTTAATCACAAGAATCTACTTTTTTAGTATAACTACATGTTCTTGCCTGCAAATCATAGCTGAACACGTCAGAATTTATTAGCGAGTGAAGAATGCAACAGATTAAAACTGATGTACTATCATTTCTCACATATTACAAAGGCAGATTCAATCCTAACAATCATGACAACTAAACTATATTTTTGTATTTTCATTTTATAATTTTCTCTTTTGTTTTTGCAATTTCTGATGTTGTATTTTCTTTTTCATTTAACACACACACACACAATACAAAGTCAAGCAATTAAGTTTGACGGTATAATTTTTTATTTGTTTATGAAATTGAGGGAGGGTTATTATCATTTTGAAAAAAATGAATAAATTTTCAACATGATTAATAAGACCAATTGACTCAACTAGATACTCAAACCTTCCTGGTAAGAAAGGTTTGGTAAACAGGTCAGTCAATTGTTTTTCTGTTGATATCTAAATCAAAATGATTAAACCTTTTTCAGAGTTATCTATGAGAAAATGATATCGAATCGCGATATGTTTTGTTTTAGAATGTTGGACAGGATTAGCTGTAATAAACATAGCAGTAGTGTTAGCAATGTAAATAGGATTTTTAAAAAAATTGAACCTGTAATCCAGTAGTTGATTTTGCAACCAGAGGATTTGAGAACATCCTGCTAATGCAGTAATGTACTCAGCTTCTACAGTTGAGACTGAGACATTTGTCTGTTTCTTACATTGTCATGAGACCAATCGAGGATCCAAAAACTAACAACCACTCATTATAGATTTTCTATCTTGACAACATCCCCCATAATCACTATCAGTATATCCATGTAACTTGAAGTTTCCTTCATAAGGATACCATAACCATAGAGCTGTTTTTCCTTTGAGATATCTGAATATGCGTTTCACAGCGATAAGGTGAGACTCCTTCGAGTCTGATTGATACCTGGCACAGACACAAACAACATACATTATGTTAGGTGTAGATGCAGTTAAACACATCAAAGATCCAATCATAGATCTATATAATGTTTGGTCATTTGATTTTCCTTTTAGATTAGGATCAATGTTGGTGTTTATGTCAGTTGGAGTTCTAATGGATTGACAATCTTGCAGCTTAAATTTTTTTAATAGTTTATCAACAAACTTCGCTTGATTGATGAATATGCCATCTGCAGATTGTGTAACTTTCAATCCAAGAAAGAAATTGATTTCTCCCATAGAACTCATCTGGAAATGAGATTTCATGATTTCTTCAAATTCTGAGTAAAGTTTCTGACTGGTTGAACCAAAAATGATATCATCCACATACACATGTACACAAAGAAGATCAGATGCATCCTTCTTGATGAATAAAGTAGGATCAATCTGCCTTCGTACATATCCATGTTGGATCAAGTGCTATGACAATGTTTCATACCAGATTCTTGTGACTTGATAAAGACCATATAGAGCTTTGCTGAGCTTGTACACATGATGAGGAAATTTAGCATCTTCAAAACCTTGAGCTTGCTTAACATACATATCATTGGTGATTGGTCCATAAAAAAATGCACCCTTAACATCCATTTGATACACTTTGAATTTAATATAAGAAGCATATGCCAGGAAGACCCAAATTGCTTCTAGTCTTGCAACTAGAGCAAACACTTCATCATAATCTATTCCTTCCTCCTGAGTGTATCCTTGAGCTTCTAATTGAGCTTTATTTCAAATGATTATTCCTCTGTCATCTGATTTGTTTCTGAATAACCATTTTGTGCCAATGGCATTCTCTCCTTCAGGAAAATCCATCAAATTCCACACTTCTTGTTTTCTGAATTGTAATAATTCTTCTTGCATTGCTTCAATCCAACTGTTGTCCTTCAAAGCTTCAGTAATGTTTTTAGGGACCATTTGAGAAAGAAAACATGAGTACAAGCAAATATTTGCTTGTTTAGAGTGATGTCACATTGTTCTTTCGTTCAAAGGACCAATAATCTGAGAGATGGGATGTCTCTTGTGAATACAAGTTGTTGGAATCTCTTCTTGTTGAACAATCACATCCGGATTAGATTGGTTCAGGTCAGAGAGTTGGTGCAATAAAGTTGAGGAATGTGGAATAAAATTCGAAACTTGAGTTGGAGAATTAAAAACATAATCAAACTTGTCATTCACATCTATAACTCCGGATACAGATGATGTTCCAGACTTAGGGTGAATTTCTTGGCCATCATTAGGAATAGGTTGAGAAACATCAGAATCTTCAGGAACTTGTTGATGCTCAAGATTTTGTTGCTCAAGATTCTTTGTAGAGAATAGATGGACTCTTACAAAAGAGAAAAATGGTAATCTGGGCTTGAATCATCCATATCATCTGAATCAGAATATTCACTAAAGGTTCCAAGATATCCTGCTTATTTCCTATTGACACATGAAGATTCAAATAGATTAGAATTAAATGAGTTTCTTAATTAATCTAAATCACATAACTACTTTGGACCATTTGCAACTGACGGAAAAGAGTTTTCAAGGAATTTAACACTGAACGTTTCAATGACAACATTCGTCTTAGAGTTAACACTCTATACGCTTTCGAAGCGGACGAATATACAAGAAAGAATCCATCATCAGACTTTGATAAATTTGCCAAGATGGTCATTTGAATTTAAAATCAATACAAGACATCCAAAAGATTTAAGAAAATTAGTATTGGGTTTCCTGCCAAACATTAAATCATAAGGAGTTTTCTGTTTGTCCTTAACCAACAGAGTTTGATTTTAAATTGTAACATCTTGTATTTTTGTTAACCAAAAGTTAGCTGTGTTTATTCTTATAAGGGTCTTTGTGGTCATTTATGGAACTTGTGGGATATTTGTGCTTGTTTTCTTTATTAAACGTTAATAGTTTAAGCAATTAAAATATACAATAATAAAACTAAAATATTGATAATGTTAATAATAATAATAATAATAAATTATAAAAATGTTGTCTATAATAATAATAAACTATTATAATAAAAATAATAATAATAACAATGAGTAAATTAATAATAGTAATAACAATAATAATACTAATAATAATAATAATGATTTATAAAAAATCTTTAAACTTAAAGATGATTAAAACTTAAGGTAATTAAGTATAAGGGTTTGTTTTGTGATTTTAGAAACTTTAAAAGAAAATATTTTCATAAAATAATAAACAACCAAACTACAAGGGGTGAAAGTGTAACTTTAATAAAAACACAATTTTTCCCTATTTCCCCCGTCGACCGCCGGTCCGTCCATTTTTCCGGCATTCTCCGGTGGGCCAAACCCACTGAAACCCTTCGAACCTGATTACGAACCATTCCAAACTCTTTTGTGTACTTATTTCGAGCTTGAATGCATGTAATAGATGTGATTAAAGCACCGATTACAACTTGAACCATCACGTAACCGGCAACCTTAATCATATAGTCGTTCAGGAATTAACACACAATAATAATCAAATTAATCACATTTACACGATCATTTAACTGTAACTAAACTTCTACACAATCTAATTTCATCTCAAACACAACCAAACATCCAAACAATCCCACTTTCATCACCACCTACAAACGGGTCGAACCCCATATTTTGCATACTTAGAAACACCATTGATTGGGGGTTTTCAAAGACCACAATCCTTTGAAACTACGCACAGTTTTAATTTGAGTTTCATCATCAATTGCGTATCAAACAAATCAGGGATTGGGTCACGACAGTTCTCGTTGCCTGCTCATCGTACTCGAACAAAATCAAGAAAGCCAATCATATAGTTAGGGGGATTAACACCTTTTAATGGCATGTCCTGACATACAGTGCTTGCAAGACTTTCTTTACCTTCATTATTCATTAATGCATGCATTCTACTACATGTTCCACTTTTCTTTATCTTTCGCTTTATGTTACATAATACTTTCACTTCATTCATTAACGTTCATCATAAAGCCACGGAAATATAACATATATCATGACAAGGAACATAACATACACAACCATCAACATCATACATGGCAACATCATACATACATACATGCATAATCATGCAACATCATCATCATCTGCCAACATGCTCTCTAAGGCCTCAACAGTCATCTGACATGAACTTACGAAAACCTTTACATCAAAAACTTACTTGTGCACTTTCCCCGAAAGTCAGAAGTTAAACTACACTTTTCCTCTGGTGCAAAAAACCCTATTAAGGCGTATGGACACCCTTCAGTCGCATGGCCTCCATGTGACTGATCTTCATGCGAATGGACCAATGCGGATGGACACCCATGCGGTTGAACACCCATTCATGCGAAGAAACTAGTGCGGATGGACTCCATGCGAATGAGTCCTATGCGAATGGACCTAATGCGGATGAGCATTTATGTGACTGAGCTCCCAATTGTGTGAATGAACTCTCAGTTGTGCGAATGGACCTCAATCATGTGAATGAACCCCAATCGCACCTCAATCTGTAGTATGGCCTCTATTCGGTCGCCTAGCCCTAGCTGGTGGAGAATGCAGTTCATCCCGAACTTAATCTGCCATTTTCGACCTCCAAGCTCATCTAAATCCATTCTAAGCCCAAATCAACAATCCTAAACCTTTGGAATGCATACCATAACACCATTCAAGCACACACAAGCTCAAAAGCAAGACCCAAACGAAGCATACACTCACACACACATACACAAACGGGTCAAACACATACACACTCAAAAACCTGATTTTCAGATGTGTTCCAGCCCCAAATCATTCAAAAACGTGTAAAAGAGGGGTCCTAGAACTCACACAAATGACCACAACGAGAAGAGCTTTGATTTGACCCGCTCCTTAATGATTTTGCTCACCCGAACCAACTTTTCTCCCTTTTTCTCTTCTTTCTCTCTTCTCCTCTATTGTTTGTCGAAAATGTGAGTGTGGGGAGAGGGTTATGGCTGCCCTCTCCCTACAAATAGCACCACATGCCCAACTTTCTGTCTTTAGCGAGTTTGGTCCCTCGGCTTTGGACTTTATTTCTTTTCTTCTTTATTCGTCGACTTCAAAATAAATAAATAACCGGGTATTACAAGTCCAACCCCTTAAATAGGTTTCGTCCCAGAAACCTGTTATTCCTTCAGAAAGCATGGGTAACGCTGTCTCATTTCATCCTCAGTCTCCCACGTTGACTCAGATCATTTCCTGTGCTTGCACTGTACATGCACAAGAGGAACCACTTTATTTCTCAGTCTCTTCTCTTTTCTATAGATGATTGTCACTGGTTGCTCCACATAATTGAGCCTTTCGTCTACATTGATATCCTCTAGTGGAGCAATCATGTCTTTGTCTGCCAAGCACTTCCTTAGATGAGAAACGTGGAAGGTCGGGTGAATTCCACTTAACTCATCTGGTAATTCCAATCTATATGCCACCTCTCCTACTCGAGCAATGATTCGGAAAGGGCCTATGTACCTTGGGCTCAACTTGCCCCACTTCCCGAATCGAATGATAGCCTTCCAAGGTGAGACCTTCAACATAACCCGGTCACCAACCTGGAATTCAATCGGTCTGCGTCGTTTATCAGCATACGACTTCTGTCTATCTTTGGCTGCCTTCTTGAAGGCCTTGATCTTTTCAAGCTTCTCAGTTGTAGCCTTGATTACCTCGACGCTCCCTAGTTCTTTCTGACCAATATCACCTCAACAGACGGGGTTTCTGCATCTCCTACCGTATAGCATCTCATAAGGTGGCATACCGATACTTGCATGATAACTGTTGTTGTATGAGAATTCAGCTAACGGTAGGTGGTCATCCCAACTTCCCCCAAAGTCAATCACACATGCCTGAAGCATGTCCTCCAATGTCTAAATGGTCCTTTTGGTCTGACCATCAGTCTGGGGATGATAAGCCGTGCTAATATGTAACCTTGTCCCCATGGCATCGTGGAATTTCTTCCAGAGTTTTGATGTAGACCGGGTGTCACGATCATACACAATAGACACTGTCACACCATGACGAGTTAAAATTTTCTTGATAAATAGATCAGCTAACCTCTCGGATGAATATGTCTTGCGGATCGGTAGGAAGTGAGCACTGTTCGTCAAACGGTCGACAATCACCCATATAGCATCGTACCCTTTCGGAGTATGTGGCAACTTCGTAATGAAATCCATTGTGATATGCTCCCACTTCCATTCTGGTATATCCAAAGGTTGGATCTTTCCATACGGCTTCTGATGCTCGGCCTTCACCTGTAGACAAGTAAGGCATTTACTCACATACTCCACTACGTCACGTTTCATACCCAGCCACCAATAATCCTTCTTCATGTCTTGATACATCTTTGTGGCACCTGGATGAATGGAGTATCGTGTCTTGTGAGCTTCATCCAAAATCTTCACCTGTAGATCCCCAAAACGAGGAATCCATACCCATCCAAATCGGGTTTTAACACCAAGTGTGTTTTCACCCAATTCCCCAACCAGGCCTCTCATTCTTTCGGTGTTAAGATGATCTTCCTTCAATGCCTCATCTTGAAACTCTTTAACTTTCTTCATCATGTCAGAGGCCATGATTAACTGATATGCCTTCACCCGAATCGGCTCGGGCCTCTCCTTTCGGCTAAGGGCATCAACCACCACGTTGGCTTTGCCCGAATGGTAATGGATCTCACAAGCATAATCCTTTTTAAGTTCCAACCATCGTCTCTGCATCATGTTTAGATCTTTCTGCTCAAAGAAGCACTTCAAGCTCTTGTGGTCAGTGAAAATGGTGCACTTCATCCCGTAAAGATGGTGCCTCCAAATCTTTACCGCAAAGACAACGACTGCTAGTTCCAAGTCTTGAGTAGGATAATTGACCTTATGAACCTTCAACTGCCGGGATGCATAAGCTATAACCTTCCCTCTTTGCATTAACACGCACCACAAACCTGAGTAGGAAGCATTGCAATAAACCACCAGATCTTCGCTTCCATCGGGTAATGAAGGAATAGGAGCTTGAGTCAACCTCACCTTCAATTCCTCAAACACCTTCTCTTGAGCTTGAACCCATACAAACTTTACATCTTTCCGGGTCAACTTGGTTAGTGGACAACCGATCTTGGAAAAGTCTTGGATGAATCTTCTGTAATAGCCCACCAAACCCAAGAAACTACGGATCTCGGACGACGTCTTTGGAGACTTCCATTGCATCACTGCCTCCACCTTAGCTGGGTCCATGATAATCCCTTCAGGATTTACCACATGACCCAAGAACTGAACTTCGCGCAACTAAAATGTACACTTGGAGAACTTGGCGTACAACTTCTCCTTTCTCAACGTCTCCACAACCTCTCGGATGTGACCGCATGCTCAATCTCGCTCTTCGAATAAATCAGGTTATCATCAATAAACACAATCACTGATTTATCCAACATCGGCCGACACACCCGATTCATCACATCCATAAAAGCAGCTGGCGCATTGGTCAAACCAAAAGACATGACAACAAACTCGTAGTGACCATAGCGTGTGCGGAAAGCTGTTTTAGGAACATCCTGCTCCTTCACCTTCAACTGATGGCAACTAGATCAAAGATCTATCCTTGAAAACCAACTGGAACCTTGAAGCTGATCGAACAAATCGTCTATTCTTGGTAAGGGGTATCGGTTCTTCACTGTCAGCTTGTTCAACTCATGGTAGTCAATGCCCATCCTCATGCTACCGTCTTTCTTCTTCACAAACATGACCAGAGCACCCTAAGGAGAGATACTCGGTCTAATGAACCCCTTATCAAGTAGCTCTTGCAACTGCTCCATCAATTCCTTCATCTTTGTCGGAGCCAACCGATATGGTGCCTTGGCAACAGGCTGGGCACCCGGTATCAGATCAATCTGAAACTCAATCTCTCTGTCTGGTGGCACTCCTGGTAAGTCTTCTGGGAACACATCCGGAAAGTCATACACAACCGGTACATCAGACAGTTGTGGCGTGTGCGTATCCACATCTTTTACATAAGCCAAGTAGGCGCTACATCCACGCCTCATACACTTTCCCGCCACTTCCATTGAGATTACCTTCGAGATCATAGTAACCCGATCCCCATAAATAGTAAACAAACTCCCGTCAGGCACTATCAAATGAATCATCTTCTTGCGACACACAATGTTTGCCTCGGAGTTCACCAACCAATCCATCCCAGAACCAAATCAAAACCACCTAAGGTCATCATGAACGCTCTAACAGGAAACTTATGACCCTCAAGTTCCACATCACAGTTCTCTATCATCTTAGAAATTCTGGTAGACTTACCTATGGCAGTTTTTACATTGAAGGGCGCATCAACACGTCTACTACTAACAGGCAGCTTAGCACAGAAAGCAGCAGAAATAAAACTTCTACCGATACCCGAATCAAATAACACAAAAGCTAAAGTTTGGTTCACTAGAAATGTACTAGACACAACATCAAGGTCCATCCTAGCTTCCTCCTATGCTATAGTGAATGCCTTGGCACTTGCCCTCGGTCCTTCGCCTCCCGTCTTCTTTGCCCCAGAACCCTCGGCCCTTGGCTTCTTATAATCCTACTCATATGACCCTTTTCTATACAGTTAAAGCATTGGACCGTACGACAGTCCTTGGCTATATGCCCCGCCTTCCCACATTTGAAGCATTCTTTAAAACCCAACCTACATTCCCCCGCATGCTCCCTTCCACACTTGCCACACCTTTTTGACCCTACACTCAATGTGGCCACACGACGGTCATCCACCCGTGCCTTCTTATTAACCGTCAAGACGTTACCCCAACCAAACCTCTTCCCCTGCTAGTTCCAATCACCACCACTCTTCTTGCCACCCTAAGCCACCACCACCACAACCCTTTCATCATATAATCTCCCTGCCAAGTCCACCGCCGACCTAAACGTGCTCGGTCAGGCAACGATCATATGCCTGCAAATATCTGCTGGCAAACCCTGAATATACCTCTTCATCTTTCGAGACAGAGGTGTCACCTGATCCGGCACCAGATGCACCATCTCGTTGAATTTGGTGGTGTACTGTTGGTGTGTCATGGTTCCCGCCTCCGTTGTAGGAATTCTCTGTCAACTTTATCCATTTCTTTATGAGGATAAAAATCCTCAATCACCAACTTCTTCGGTTCAGACCATCTCATCCTCCTGATGGCCCCGCTACCCTTGGATTGGACTATATTGTCCCACGAGCATAGAGCCGAGTCCATAAAAGAATGGGCAGCAAACTTTACTTTTTGGTCCTCCCGGCACTCGCTGATATTCAATACAACTTCCATTTCTCTTACCCACCAGTGAGAAGTCGCAGCAGTGCTGTTTCCATCAAAAGTAGGGGGCTTGCATCATTAAAAGGCCCCATAGTTACAACCTCGTGCCGCCTCCGGCGCAGGCTCTTCTTCTTCCTCTTCCTCATCATCAGAGGGAACCGTTTCCGGCTCTGGTTGTTCCCATCCTCCCGAGAACCTATTCCTCTCCTTTCTTTCCCCTTCTCGTACAGCCTTGATAACTTCAGTCACTACAGATGGTAAGATCGTCTGCATGACTTGATGAACTTCTTCAACAACAGCCTCATTCACTAAGGTTCTCAGATTGGCGCTCTCTTTGCCACCCTCTAGATGATGGGTCTCTGGTTCTTCAGGAACCACCTTCTCAACTCTGGGTCTTCCTCTCTTGGGTCGCGGCTCAGCACCAAGCCCTCATGACCACCTTCACGAGAAGCTTTCGAAGATCTACCACCGGGCATTCACATGCACACTGAAAGATTCAAACACCAACACAGTCATTCAAGAGAACAGCTCAGTTTATGTCAAGTAAAGTAAGTCCCTAATTGCAGTCGCCAGTTGTGATTACCCACTTACTTTACTCTTCACACCCCGAGCATTACCTATCCTGACTACATGAGTATTTAAATCCACAAACAACACATAACACATCACATACACACATAATACTGGTTAACTTTACGAAAAATACCTGATGGCACACAGCTACTCAGATTGGCATCCCTTCCCTTTCCATCCCATTCTCAGTTTAAGTTAAGGTTTATTTTGAAATTTTACCCATTTCACTTAAACTTTGGCTCTGATACCAACTTGTAAGGCCCCGTTCCCAGGATGCTTACAGCTGGTAAATCATTGCACATAAAACATATATTTTCATTTCTCTTACATAAATATTGCAACGGAACATTGAAAAATAACATCTCATTCTTTCATTATAAAGAATTTTGCAAAATAATACATCGTTAATCAGTTACAAAATATGTTATTGCATTACATCATAAAAGAATTATATAAATGGATGTCATCCCAAAAGAGCTGAGTAGCCACCTCGTGCCATCCTCAGCAATCATTACCTGCCAACTGAAACACATCAAAGTTAGCGTTGCTGAGTGAGTTCTAGTTTCATAAAATAAAACATACTTTTCTTTCGTTAAAACCGTTCATTACTTTCTTGTGAGCATACAACATACGTACACATAGATAATATCATTATTATCGTCATCATTCGTTAACTTCTATTCATTCATTCATTCTTTCTTTCATTCGTTCATTCATCATTACATCTTTTCCTTTCGTTATCACCATGAACTTTACCCTTCATGCTCATGATACTAGGCCTAAGCCTATCAAAGACCTTCATTCACAGTGCACCGCACCTCTGGCCATAGTACCTAAGATAAAGTTCAGGTATACCAATGCCATGTGCTATGCCCTTCATGCTCATGGTACTAGACCTAAGCCTATAATAGACCTTCATTCATGGTGCCAGCACCTCTAGTCACAGTACCTAAGGCAAGCAACAATGGTTCCATACATATGGTCAATCACAAAGAAAGACCCCGATGTGCATCCACCTGGGGTAGCGAACCCACACACCGTTGGGATAACACCTTTTAATGGTGTGTCCCAACATACAGTGCTTGCAAGAATTTCTTAACCTTCATCATTCATTAATGCATGCATTCTACTTCATGTTCCACTTTTCTTTATCTTTCGCTTTACGTTACATAGTACTTTCACTTCATTTATTAACGTTCATCGGAAAGCCACGAAAAGATAAACATACATCATAAGAAGGAACATAACATACATAGGCATCAACATCATACAAGGCAACATCATACATACATAACATGCATAATCATGCAACATCATCATCATCCTGCCCAACATGCTCTCTAAGGCCTCAACAGTCATCTGATATGAACTTACGGAAACCTTTACGTCAAAAACTTACATTTGCATTTTCCCTCGAAAGTCATAAGTTAAACTACACTTTTCCTCGGGTGCAACAACCCTATTAGGGTGTATGGACACCCTTCAGTCGTATGGCCTCCATGCGACTGAGCATCATGAAAATGGACCAATGCGGATGGACACCCATTTGTGCGAATGAAACTAGTGCGGATGGACTCCATGCGGATGAGTCCTATGCAAATGGACCTAATGCAGATGAAACTAATGCGGATGAGCATTTATGAGACTGGGCTCCCAATCATGCGAATGAACTCTCAGTCATGCGAATGGACCTCAATCATGCGAATGAACCCCAATCACACCTCAATCGACCATATGGCCTCCATTCGGTCGCCTAGCCCTAGCTGGTGCAGAATGCAGTTCATCCCGAACCTAATCTGCCATTTTCGACCTCCAAGCTCATCTAAATCCATTCTAAGCCCAAATCAACAATCCTAAACCTTTGGAATGCATACCATAACACCATTCAAGCACACACAAGCTCAAAAGCAAGACCCAAACGAAGCATACACTCACACACACATACACAAACGGGTCAAACACATACACACTCAAAAACCTGATTTTCAGATGTGTTCCAGCCCCAAATCATTCAAAAATGTGTAAAAGACGGGACCTAGAACTTACACAAATGACCACAACGAGAAGAGCTTCGATTTGGCCCGCTCCTCAATGATTTTGCTCACCCGAATCAACCCGAACCAACTTTTCTCCCTTTTTCTCTTTTTCTCTCTTCCCTTTATTGTTTGCTGAAAATGTGAGTGTGGGGAGAGGGTTATGGCTGCCCTCTCCCTACAAATATCACCACATGCCCAACTTTCTCTCGTTGGCGAGTTTGGTCCCTCGGCTTTGGACCTTATTTCTTTGCTTCTTTATTTGTCAACTTCAAAATAAATAAATAACCGGGTATTACATTGTAAAACGTTTGATTCTTGTAAACTTATGGCAATTCACTTGTATGTTGTTTTTTAGTTAATCTTTGAAGCTACCAGTATTGTCGATTATATGTACAATCATTAACTATTGCTAGCCTGACAATGTCATAGATCTATGGGCCTGACAAGCCTGCTTGGTTTATCCAAGTACACTTAGCTAATCGTATAAACTTGTAAACGTTGAGACTTGTAAAACTGTCAAGGTTTGATTGTGCATTCTGTCTTACATCCCTAGTTACTTTGTTCTCTAACTTATAACATAAATTGCCATCTTTTATATACTTATGTATTGAAAACTAAGGAAATCTCACCAACATTATTGTTGACCTTTTATTTTTAACATGTTTCAGGAAATGCTCAAGTTTTATTGCCACCTTTAAAGCTTGTTCACACCTAGGAATGGACCTAGTTAAATAAATGAATGAGCTTGATATATTACTTTTATGCTTTTTAATTTCTTTATTTGAGACTTATGTATGTAATGTAACCTTTGGAACTTATGAATAATATATTGAGTTTAATAATAGTGTTATATTATGGTCGAGATACACAAGTTTCTAAAGCAAATGGGTCAATTCACCTTGACGTGTCAACGTTTCCAAATGGTAATGCATTACCAAATGGAATCATTCCATGTACCTTACAAATCTTAGCTAATTTTTGTTTAAATTACTATGTTTTGTTATCCTCATTCCTGTGTCCTTAGAATTCAAGCCTATACTTTCTAAACCGCGTATTAATCTAGAAAGATCCTTCACGGTCGATGTCGCCGATGGAAAATCTATCATCGTTGACGTCGTAATACGCGATTGTACCTTGATCCTTAACGGACACGAGTTCTTCCTCGACCTTATTCCAATGCAACTAGGAAGCTTTAATGTTATTATTAGCATGGATTGGTTAGCCAAACATCGTGCGGAAATTCAATTCTTCGAGAAGTGCATCCGAATTCCTTTACCGACTGGTGATACTTTGAAAGTCTTTGGGGAGAAATCATCCCAACGACTCAAACTTATGTCTTGCATCAAGGCCCGGAGTGCTTAAGTAAAAACTACTTAGCTTTCATGGCATATGTAGTGAATACGAAAGCCAAAAGTAAGGAACTGAAAGACATTCCTGTTGTGCGAGAATTTCCCGAGGTCTTTCTCGAGGATCTTAAGGGATTAACTCCCGTGTGAGAAGTTGAGTTCAAGATTGACTTAATCCCTAGTGCAAACCCTGTGGCTAAATCACCTTATCGTCTTGCACCGTTTGAAATGCAAGAACTAGCTAGTCAACTGCAAGAGTTGACCGATAAGGGGTTCATTCGTCCTTGTTCTTCGCCGTAGGGTGCACCTGTGCTGTTCGTGAAGAAGAAGGCTGGTTCATTTCGTATGTGCATCGATTATCGAGAACTCAACAAGCTTACTATCAAAAACCAATACCCTCTTCCTTGAATTGATGACCTCTTCGATCAACTTCAAGGAGCAACTCAATTCTCAAAGATCAATCTACGTTCTTGGTATCATCAATTATGTGTTCACGATGATGACATTCCAAAGACCGCTTTTCGTACTCGATATGGACGTTACGAGTTCATGGTAATGCCTTTTGGCTTGACTAATGCACCTGTCATGTTCATGGATCTCATGAATTGAGTATGTAAACCGTATTTGGATAAGTTTGTGATCATGTTCATTGATGACATTCTTATCTATTCCAAGACGAAAATCGATCATGAGACGCACTTGCGACAAGTTCTTGAACTTTTAAAGAAGGAGCAATTGCACGCCAAGTTTTCCAAGTGTGAGTTCTGGTGAATAGCCAAGGAATTCTTAGGGCATGTGGTGAATAGCCAAGGAATTCACGTTGATCCTGCCAAAATAGAAGCCGTGAAAAATTGGTTTGTTCCCACAACCCCAACCGAAGTTCGTTCTTTTCTAGGCTTAGCGGGATATTACTGTGGGTTCATAGCAAATTTTTCAAAGATTGCTAAACCATTAACGATGCTAACTCAAAAGAATCGACTCTTTGAATGGGGACCCAAACAAGAAGAGGCTTCCAAGACAATGAAACGCAAGTTGTGTAGTGCTCCTATTCTCACACTTCCTGATGGAAACGATGACTTTACCGTGTATTGTGATGCTTCTAATCAAGGTCTTGGTTGTGTTCTCATGCAATGAGGAAAGGTCATAGCATACGCGTCGAAGCAATTGAAGGTTCATGAAGTGAACTACACAACTCATGATCTTGAACTAGGTGCCGTGGTTTTCGCTTTGAAGATCTGGTGACACTATCTTTATGGGACGCAATGCATAGTCTACACCGATCATAAGAGTCTCCAACACGTGTTCAACCAAAAGGAACTCAACATGAGACAAAGACGTTGGATCGAGTTGATTAGCGACTACACTACAACATTCGCTATCACCCTAGTAAGACGAATGTTGTAGCCGATGTGCTAAGTCGCATGTTTCACAACAAGGCTGTCTCGCTTCAAGAAATTCGAGATCGAAGGAAATGGTTCAATACGCTAGGAGAATTTAATACCAAAATTCATGTGGATGTTAACGAGGCTACTGTCATGCTTCAAAACATAAGGGTTGTTAGTGACCTCGAGTTGTGCGTTTGTGAAGCTCAACAAGCACCATTAACCGACGAAGGGAAAGATGAAGATTTGATGTCTAATGTTCGGTCATAACCGGAGACAAAACCGAACAACATGTGGTACTTCTTGAATCGATTGTGGATCCCGAATCGTGATAACCTTCGACACTTCATCATGAACGAAGCTCATCAAGCTCGATACTCCATTCATCCTGGCTCCGATAAGATGTACATGGACCTGTGTGGTCAATATTGGTGGCCTAGAATGAAAAAAGATATTGCATCATATGTTTCCAAGTGTCTCTCATGTGCAAGAATCAAAACCGAGCATCAACAACCAAGTGGTTTACTTGAGCAACCTGAAATCCCGATGTGGAAATAGGAACATATATCCATGGATTTCATAACCAAATTACCTCGTACTCCTCGTGGTCATGATAGTATATCGGTGATTGTTGGCCGTTTGACCAAGACGACACATTTCATACGAATACGAGACACATACAAAGTTTCAAGACTGGCTCGCATCTACATTGTTGAAATTTTGAGTCGTCATAGCATGCCGTTGCACATCATATCTGACCGAGACGCTCGTTTCACTTCGCACTTTTGGTCGTCTATGGAAGAACTCTTGGGGTACTCAATTGGATTTAAGTATGGCTTACCATCCTCAAACTGATGGTCAAACCGAATGAAAAATCCAAACCCTCAAGGATTTGCTATGACTATGTGTCCTTGACTTTGGTGGTGATTGGGATACGCATTTACCGCTCACAGAATTTTCGTATAACAATAATTATCACTCGAGTATCAAGATGGCACCATTTGAAGCACTTTATGGTCGTAAATGCCGATCACCGATCTGCTGGACCGACATTGGAGAAAACTTCATCACTGGTCATGAACTTATACAAGAAACGACCAATAATGTCTCCACAATTCGCAAGAACCTTAAAGTGACAACAAGTCGACAAAG
The DNA here is from genome assembly GCA_025506515.1 of Flaveria trinervia. Classification (NCBI taxonomy): domain Eukaryota; kingdom Viridiplantae; phylum Streptophyta; class Magnoliopsida; order Asterales; family Asteraceae; genus Flaveria; species Flaveria trinervia. Next base: position 6,845,892 of record CM046458.1, on the reverse strand, counting down.
GAGTTATGCCAATAAGCGTCGTAAGCCGTTGGAGTTCCAAGTTGGCGACATGGTTCTTCTTAAGGTTTCACTGTGGAAAGGTGTTGTTCGCTTTGGAAAGAAGGGTAAACTAGCTCCAAGATTTGTAAGACCTTTCAAAATCCTGAAAAGGGTTGGGAAAGTGGCTTATAAACTGGAACTACCATCCGACCTTAATGGAGTTCATCCTATGTTCCATGTCTCAAATTTGAGAAAGTGTTTGGCCGACGAGAGTCTGCATGTTCCACTGGAAGACATTAAGGTCAACGAGTCATTGCACTTTGTTGAGAAAGCTGTTGAAATTATGGATTGCATTATGAAGAGGACTAGAACCACAACTACTCCAATTGTCAAGGTTCGTTGGGAGAATACGTGTAGAGCTGAGTTCGCTTTGGGAGCGTAAGGACCACATGAAGGCAAAATATCCGAATCAGTTCGCTTAGTTTATTCTTAATTTCGGGATGAAATTATTTTAAGTTGGGGAGACTATAACATCTTATATTTTTGTTAACCAAAAGTTAACTGTGTTTATTCTTATAAGGGTCTTTGTGGTCATTTATGGAACTTGTGGGCTATTTGTGCTTGTTTTCTTTATTAAACGTTAATAATTTAAGAAATTAAATTATATACAATAATAATAACTAAAACACTGATAATGTTAATAATAATAATAATAAATTATAAAAATGTTGTCTATAATAATAATAACTATAATAATAAAAAACAATAATAATAACAATGAGTAATATTAGTAATAGTAATAACAATAATAATAATAATAATAATAATGATTTATAAAAAAATTTTAAACTTAAAGATGATTAAAACTTAAGGTAATTAAGTATAAGGGTTTGTTTTGTGATTTTAGATACTTTAAAAGAAAATATTTGCATAAAATAATAAAAAAAACCAAACTACAAGGGGTGAAAGTGTAACTATAATAAAAACACAATTTTTCCCTATTTTCCCCCGTCAACCGCCGGTCCGGCCACTTTTCCGGCAATCTCCGGTGAGCCAAACCCACTGAAATCCTTCGAACCTGATTACGAACCATTCCAAACTCTTTCATGTACTTATTTCGAGCTTGAATGCATGTAATAGTTGTGATTAAAGCACCGGTTACAACTTGTACCATCGCGTAACCAGAAACCTTAATCATATAGTCGTTCAGGTATTAACGCACAATAATAATCAAATTAATCACACTTACATGATCGTTTAACTGTAACTAAACTTCTACACAATCTAATTTCATCTCAAACACAACCAAATATCCCAAACATTCCCATTTTCATCGCGACCTGCAAACGGGTCCAACCCCACATTTTGCACACTTAGAAACACGATTGATTGGGGGTTCTCGAAGACCACAATCCTTTGAAACTACGTACAACTTTTATTCGGGTTTCGTCATCAATTGCGTATCAAACAAATCAGGGATTAGGTCGCGACATTTCTCGTTGCTTGCTCATCGTACTCGAACAAAATCAAGTAAGCCAATCATATAGTTAGGTGCGATTAAGCATGGGGAACAAAAGCCCAATGGTTGATTTGGTTAACAACATCAAATTGATGTTCGATTTGAACCGAGAACAAATTAGGGTTCTTGGATTGGGGGTTTTCCATGTGATTGTGTTTTTAAGATTTTGAAACCAAGTTACACCGCGGCTGAGGCCTGGTTCACTGGTTCTATACTCACATTCTATATTAGAGGTCCCGGGTTCAAACTCGTCGACCTCCAATTTTTTTGGGGGCTTTTTCAGCTGCTAAAAATTATAAAATTTCTAAAAATGTCTAAAAAATCAATTTTGTAAACTTAATTTATTTTTAAAATGACCTAACCATTTTTTCTAGAAATTTATTTCTTTTAATATCTTAATATTTTTAATTATTTTAAACAGATGATGTAATTAGTTTGATTTCTTATAAAATAGACTTTAAATATTGTTTAATTTATTAAATTATTATTTGTTCAAATAATATATTTAGGTTATTTCCTATAAGTTAGACTTAAATATTGTTTTAACTTACTAAATCGTTATTTGCTCAAATAATATACTTAAATTCTTTTCCCTTATAAAATAGACATTAATATTGTTGTAACTCACTAAGTCATTATTTACTAAAATAACAAGTATATATTATTGTTTGAATAAAGGTTATTTTAAAAGTTTATTTAAACTATACTTAGACTTTTTACAATGTTTCCTTTTTATTAAAATAATTAAATAGTGTATTTCATTTCTATTGCCTCAAAACATGACCAATTGTACCATTTTATTTGAATTTAATTATTAAAACCCCAAATGCGAAATTGGAACCCTAGTGATCGCTGATTCGTTAAACTCATTACAATAAGACTTTAACCTTGTAAATATATATATACTTAGGTGCCTTGTTGGAACGACGCTTATTATTGTTTCTATTAATCATCAATTATATGCATATTGATCAAGTGAGTATTTCTATACCCTTTTTATATTTTCACACTTTCGGGTGAAACATGTTACCTTATAATTGTTGCACTTGTAAAACCTTTGATTCTTGTAAACTTATGGCAATTCACTTGTATGTTGTGGTTAGTTGATCTTTGTAGCTACCATGTAATGTTGATTATATGTACAATCATTAACTATTGCTAGCCTGGCGATGTCGTAGATCTATGGGCCTGACAAGCCTGCTTGGTTGATCCAAGTACACTTAGCTAATCGTATAAACTTGAAAACGTTGAGACTTGTAAAACTGTCAAGGTTTGATTGTGCATTTGGTTTTACATCCCTAGTTACTTTGTTCTCTAACTTATAACATGAATTGCGATCATTTATATACTTATGTATTAAAAACTATGGAAATCTCACCAACATTATTATTGACCTTTTATTTTTAACATGTTTCAGGAAATGCTCAAGTTTGATTGCCACCTTTGAAGCTTGTACACACCTAGGAATGGACCTTGTTAAATAAATGAACGAGCTTGATATGTTACCTTTATGCTTGTTAATTTCTTTATTTGAGACTTATGTTTGTAATGTAACCTTTGGAACTTATGAATAATATATATGAGTTTAATAATAGCGTTATGTGGCTGTGAACGATCTTAACTCTCACATCTCGATGTTTCCACCGTCAAGGTTGGGGTGTGGCATGAATAAAACAGGCAGTTGATATTGTTTCATCCTAGAATGTGATAGAAATCATTGCATCAGCTAACATTGCTCAAGCAGCTTGAATCAAAGTTCTGTTCTTCCTTTCTTCAACTCCGTTTTGTTGTGGACTTCGAGGAGCACTGACCTGATGAACTATTCCTTTGTCTGTACAAAAACTGTCAATATTAGCATTTTTAAATTTGGTTCCATTATCACTTCTAATTATTTTAACTTTTTGATCTAATTGATTTTCCACTTTAGTGATAAACTCTTTTAAAAGATTAGTTGTTTCAGAATTTACATGAAGAAAGAAAACCCAAGAAAATCGTGTATAATCATCAGTGATGACTAAACAATACGATTTCTTCCCGATTCTCTGTATGTTTACAGGACCAAATAGTTCCATGTGTAACATTTGCAAAGGTTTTTTATTTTGAGTTTATTTGTTTGGTCTTGTAAGACGCTCTATGTTGTTTGCCCATCAAACATGCTTTGTAGAGGTCTGATGTTGCGAACTTCTTTGAAGGAATTCCAATAACATGGTTTCCTGCTGCAAGCTTGTTCATGTTCTTGTAGTTTGAATGATTGAGACATCTATGCCAAAGCTGGCTTTCATCATTAGATGCACGAGCAATGAGACAGGTTGTTTCTGTAGACGGATCAACTTGAGACATGTCTAGTTTGTAGACATCTCTATCACAAAGAGCTTTGACAATAACCCACTCTTTGCTAATCTAAAATCCTTTCTTTAAGATATAACCAAAAAATAATCAAATAAAGTAGAGTACGATTTATCGCATATTTGTGAAACACTCAAAAGATTGAAATTCAATTGTTCACAGAAGTTGACTTTGTCAAAACTTATTATTTCGTTAGATACCGTTCCTTCATCGGTTACCTTTCCTCCTGAATCTTCACCAAATGCCACATGAGTACCATCTTCTAGCTTAAAACCTTGAAGCAAGGCTTGATAGCCTGTCATGTGCTGGCTACACCCACTGTTAACATACCATGTGTTTACTAGTCTCCATGGGCGTACCTGCATTTAAAGATATTTAAGATGAGTTAGTAACCCAAGCCAAAATGGTCTTGGGCTTTCCAAATTTATCTATGATGGTACACTGTTTGAAATGAAGTTTGTTTATATCAGGTTTTTGTTGAGATTTATGATTTTCAACTCCACTTTTGAAAACATTTTGATTATCTTTTCTTTGTTTTCTTTTCAAAACATTAAATTTGTTTTCAGGATTATTATCAAGAAATTTTGAACCATTGTTTGAAACATCATAAAAAAATTTCTTATTGTATGTTTCATTTTTCATTCTCACTCAACGTGGAACGAATTTTCCTTGACTATACTATGGTGATTTGACATTATACTGATTATCATAATCTGAATTGATTCTTCTGAATGATCTCAAACCCAGAGAACGTGTTTTTGAAATATTTTGAAATCCATTATAATAATTTCTTTGAAACTTTAGATTAGCATATGCTTGGTTATCAAAATCCTTTCTAGGTGAGTTCTTCCTGAAGTAACAATCTTCTGTATTATGATTCCTTTCATCATACTCTTAGGGATTGTGTACTAGATGAATACTAACAGATTTACGCGTGTACCAAATCAAATAGTGTAGAATCCTATTTGATTGGCGATCCAATCAGTGAGATCACACGTAGAATCAATTAAAGATTGAATCTAAACGTTAAGAACGATTAGCAATCGATCTACTACGATCTTTGAAGTTGGAACAAGTTACTAGAGGTCTCTAGATGGCTAGGGTACGTTTGGGTATCGAAACATTCAAAGTCTCTCGTTTTTCCACGATTTAAGTGGTATTTATAGGTTAAGGTTTCTCATTCGGGCAACTAAACCATTAGCATGGTTCAGTCATGCAATTGAGTCATGCGGTTGATCCATTCGCATGACTGAGTGTTCAGTCGTGCGATTGAGTCAATCTCATGTTTCAATCATTGGTTCATTTGTATGACTGGTTTGTTAGCATGAAGTTGTTCATGCGTATGGTTCATTAGCATGGGCCAATCACATGAGAACTTCACATGATTAAGTTTGAATATGTTTCATAGTCATTAATTGATTTAAATATTATTCAAACACCACAACCTATATAGTTAAGTCAATGAGCGTTATTACATACCAACCAATGAAATATTCAATATTATATAAGCACAACCACATATTGTATTTCATTAAGTACCTATATAATTACATATATGTAAGACAATACAAAGATATTACATTAAAATCAGAAACTAGGGACACATGTATCTACAAACTCCCCCTTGGACCTAGTTTCATCTAATGTCTTACACCCTTCATGAGTTCCTCAAACTTCTTGTACTTCTCTTCTATAGTGACTCTGGTGTGTATCTCAAAAGCAAAACGGAGTCTTATAACGTTCTGAAATTATAGAGCTTGTACAATATCTTGAGAGTCATGGAATAATGGCCACTTGTATAATGTATAAACATCATCTGCAGACAAGTTTGTAAACCACATCGGGTCAAACACCCTTATGGTTTCCATAACACCATTCTTATTCAAAACTATGACTGCCTCTCCTGTCCTCCAATCATAGTACCACCATTTGAAGTGCGGAGTGAAGTCCTGTGGCATTTCCCGTAAAGGGATCTTTGACATTGTGTGTGAAGGACTCCACTTCAGCATTGTTTTTGTTTTCAAGTAATGGCTTCAACCTCAGACCGTCTGATATACCTCGTTGGCTATTGAGGTTTGAAGTTGACCCATCTGGTGTGGTACTCTCTTTTAAGAGCAGTCTCAAACCAGCCTGACATTTTCCGTGGGTCGGCATATAGCAATTTTAACATTGCTAACTGGTTTAGCTCAAATCCAGGAAGAGTCTTCAGGTTATGTGGGAACCTAAAGTACTCAATCCCTTTCTCACATTTAACAGCATAAACATTGAGATCTTCAATATACGCCCATGCTATGATTTTGCCCGACACCTTTTGATGTTTCTTCACTTTGTACAGCTTGGTGTAGGCAGTTGACATTGAAGCACTGCGTTGGGCTCGTATTTCTTCAAAGCATGTAGCCCACTCAGCCTTTCTGATATTAACTTCAGCTTTCGAGGCTTGGGCTGTATCTTCTTTCTTGTCCGACTCTACTTCCATTCTATCCAGAGTCTCAAAAGTTTCATTGACAAGGTTATCGCCTAGATTGGGAACGACATTACCTTCAATGTCAGTGTACTCTGGATAGTGTTGGTCCGTGACATCTTCGATCTCGATCTCATCAACATCGTTGAGCTCGTCGTCACTTTCCACTTGGACTGCTGGAGCATCTTTCACGATCTCATCTGGATTGAGTCGAAATATTTCAGCAAGTTGCTCTTCTGTGAGATCATGAATTATCTCTCCTTCTTCAGGAGTGTAATTCACTAATCTCCTGACTATACCCTGCAGATCAAGAATCATCGTGAGATCAACATTAAATATAAACATTCATTAATTAATTTGATACAAGATTCATATACATATGATTTAAATAACATAAATAACTAAGCATTACTCTTGTCTTGTATCATGTGCTCCTCTGTTGACGGGGCTGATGTGGAGGCACCTTGGTCTTGAGCTCGTTTTGTCCTCCTTTCACTCGTAGATGTGGCTCCCGCAGTAGATGTATCATCATCATTATCATCAACATCATCATCAGCATCATCACCAGTATCAGTATCATCCCCTTGATCATCACCATCATCATTATTATCATCATCATCACCATCATCTCCATCTCTCTCTTTGATCTTTAGTGGCTTCTCTTTTGATCCTTTAAGCCTCAGCATGATGGTCTTGTTGGTAGTCTCCAACTCCTCTATCCTTTTGGCTGATTGGACATGTTGCTCCTGGAGTTGGGACATCTCTGAGCTCTGTGCAGCAATCTGCTATGCCTGCTGCTCAATCAGCTGAGGCTGCTGAGATATGTGTTGAGATTATGCAGCAGTAAGATCAACTAGCTGACGAATCTGGGTAGTCTTCTCTTCATCGGCTGCCAACAGCTTCAGCACCATACGGTTAAGTGTCGTGAGCTGTTCCTCTACCCCACTAGGAGGTAGAGAGGATCCAGATGGATAGGAGGGGTAAGATGATGGTCCTGTATGGTGGCTAGTGGTGGTGGTGGTGGCAGTGGTGAAGATTGGGGGTGGTATAGATGAAGGTGGTGGTGGAATGGTGAAGATTGGGGGTGGTATAGATAAAGGTGGTGGTGGAGAGGTTGTGGTAGTGGTGTGTGAGCTGGTAAATAATGTGGTGGATGGGATGGTGGCAGTGGTGGAGTGGTGGAAGTGGTGGTAGTAGTGATGGTGGTGATGAAGGTATCCTCCTCCTCTTCTTCTTCAACTCGTGGGGCTAAGCCATCCTTTTCATCCTTGAGCCCCTCGAGGTGGATGCTCCCCCTGGAACACTGCTGGACTGATCGAGAGCATAAGTAGGATCAGTGTCAGCCTCTCCTGACTCTCCAGGGTGTCCTCCAACCTCCCGAATACCTCGGTCCGTGGCAACCACCCATCTCCCCACAGTACGGGTTAGGGGCTCCTCGTCCGTCTCCTCCTCATCATCAAGACGAAAGTCCTGATGGAACCCTACAGCCTCTGCTCCACCTTGGGTGGATACTGGAGATGCTATATCAGCAGTGGGGGCCCTCAGTTGAGTGGGCCCTGCATCTCCACCATCACCGCTGTCGTCATCGCCAGAGTCATCTTCAGGTAGCTCTAGTTGCTCGACATCCGAATCATTATCTACGTGGCGCCATTTACGCCTACCCGACGCCACGTAGTCCACCTTGGCCAGATGGCCGATGACTCTCTTTATCAGGGGTTTGACCTGCTTTCCCCGGTATACCTTCATACGACCTAGTGTCGTATCATCCATAATCTCCAATGCCACAGCGTCATGGCTCTCCTTAGGCAGTGTGGGCAGCTTCTCATCAAAGATCATCTGTAGAAACCTAAGGTACATGCAGAAACCCTCTTTGCCCTTCGCCTCTAATTCTCTATCAGGTAGGAGAAGATCATGCTAGAAAAGCTGAAAGGGTGGTTCAACACCAGTGCCATGTAGGCATTTTTAATCTGGTCTGATAGGTCATTGAACCCACGTAGCCAAGCACTTGATGATGACGTGTGCCAAGTACTTGTACTGGGGACACAATTGCTCTTGTTGAGCACACCTACGTTAATATCCCCAGTGTACTTCATCCTCATGAAGCACCCTCTCACCGTCAGCGGGTGAAGTCTGGTGGGGTGGTCTGTGTCATCACCCAACCTAAGTACTCGCTGAATGTCCTCAGCAGTGATCTCTATATCCATCCCAAAGATGGAGCTCCTTATGTTGTACGGCTCACGAGAGCAGTCAATCGATGCTCCCTCCCAGAAGGCCTGTTGTATAGACCTGTAGGGTGTGCATGGTGTAGATATCGCCTTGTGGATCCTGGATCGCTTGAGGAAAGCGATGATCCCTGCAAACTCGGCACCATTCCGAGTCGTAGAGTCTAAGTGAGCACATATGTTGTGCTTGGGGTTGATGGACCATCTGTCCGCCATCAATCTGTAACACAAGACACATAGACACTAGATAACCACACAACAAAAATTAGTTCTAATTAACTTGGTTGAACTCATTCTGGTTCATTCATGCGATTGAACCATGCGACTGTGTTCAGTCGGTTGACTTGGCATGCGACTGGATTTAGTCGGGTGACTGAGAAGGTGACTGAGTTCAATCGGTTGACTGAGCTTGTGATTGGTTTAGTCAGCTGACTGAGCTCATTTGTATGATCCATTCGGCTGATTGAGCCATTCGACCAGCTCAATCATGCGATTCGAGTTCATCCTGGTGTCCAGTCGCATGACCCACTGTTCGGTTGACTGAGATTCGATTTTTAACCAATTCTTGAAATTAAACTTTGTGCAATGGTTCTTTAGACTCGCATTGAATATACTAATAACCTAATAACCTTTATTTTAACATTTTACTTGGTTTAGTTAGGTTATTAGTCCATTTAGAGTGTCGGGTCTTATTAGGGCCAAATTCTTGAATTTTCAGTCTAATTGAGGGAATTTTTCACATAATCACACTGCATTTTACCTATAAAATCAAGAACAAAGGTCAGAATATGCAAATAAGCAGACAATTTGGGTCCGATGAAAATTTGGCTGAGTAACGGTAGGCTATGCGATATGAGGGCGAATAGGGGGTGATGAGTTGAATGCGATCGACTGTAGCCCTATTTATACTGAATCTGATTTCAATCGGCCGACTAGACCCATTCGCTCGGTTCATTCGGGCGAATGGACCTTAGTCGTGCGATTGGCTCAATCGATCACATTCAGTCGGCCGACTGGATTTCAGTCGGGCGACTGACTCATTCGCACACTTCCATTCGGTCGAATGGCTCATTCTGATAAGCCATTCATGTGAATGGTTCATACACATGTGCCATTCAGTTGTTTAGTGCATGAGTATGGTCCATTCGTACGGTTGGTCCATACTCATGGTCCAGTCGTGCGATTGGATCATACTCATGATTTTGACTTTATGACCATTTCTCACTTAACCCTTTTTTAACTTTTGACTAAACTTTATGAGCATTTGATCATCTCAGACATGATCATTTTAACTTGAAAACTTTTGACCACCTCAGACATGATCCTTTTAAACAAATTTGTCACCTCAAACGTGACTGATTTTACCTTTGAAAACACGTGTGGTCACCTCAGACGTGACCCTTTTAGATGGTTAAATCCCCTAATGAATTCCATGGCGTAGTCCGATATCAAACAAACTGACTTTGACTAAATTTAAACAAAGTAAAAGACTTAAACTTAAATACAAAACTAAAACTTGTTTTTGACGTTTTGTGCGAGGTGTAAATCCTAAGATAGAAATCTAATGGATTTGGTTCCGGAATAGGCAGCTTCAATTAAATTTGACCATAACTGGACCAATTCAATTTGGAATCACACAGGCAAGTCAAATCATTTGGGACATGTTATCAACACCTTTTGATGCTCAAATCTTGTGTTTCATCTGGAGTCGTTAGCAAGTTTAGGAAATCATACTAGTACTAATAGATCCCACCTTGATTTGGACTTTCAAGAATTGTAGCCACGATGATTGTCAGTATACTGGTCCTCGTAAATCCATACACATACTTTTGACACAGATTGGTGATAGTTTAAGGATTGATTATTTCAACAAGCATTTGTGGATCCCACACTTATATGGTAATCAACCTTCCTTAGGAGATTTTTGAGCGGTCTCAGGGTAGTTTTTCAAGAAGAAACTATTCTTAGAACTTTTAGAGAGAAGCCAAGTCTCAGGTCAGTGCCACCGCACAGTAGAGAGGCGGCAAACAACAAAGAAGTCTAAAATATATAGGTTATGCTTATCCTTAGGTCAGTGCCACCGCACAACAGAGAGGCAGATAACCTATCTTCTTGTTTGAGCAATTTTAATCTTTTGCACAGTTCTCACCAACAACATAAGTTATTAGTTTGATTGCTTTTGCTCATATTTTGGTCTTACACTCACATTTGTGGCGCTTATTCTGCTCGTCACCCTTATTGGAATTTTGTTGATTGTGTTAACCAGGGATAAGATGTTAACCCACAGCTTGTTGAACAACTTAGTTTGTTCTTGAGATCACCAACAAGGTCTAATCATCTATTGTGTTCAATCTACCGACATATCATCTGTGGTCTAACAACCTCTAGGTCTACTTTCTTTGTGTTACCTTAGTAGTAGCTAGTTTTACTATCATTTTTCCTTTTATATTGCTCAGACTACACAGACTTATACTTTGAACTTTGCATCTTGTTTTATTTAAACTTTTAAAGTCCCAAGTGATTTGTACCTGTGTACTATCATTTTCCAAAGTCATTGAATCGGTATCACAGATACGATCTACTTTCTATCAGCTAGTCTCTCCTCCTCCCTCGCCTTTTTTTGTTATTGTAACAAACTGACCTATTCACCCCCTAAAATTCTAAAACCGTAACCGATTTACGCTTTTTAGGATTTTAATAAGTGACCGAATAACATTAATTTAATTAAACTACTTAAAGTTAAACAAATACATAAAGAAAATAATAATTAAAAGAAAAATGGACAATACACATCGGACTACACATGGTCATCATCAGGAATTACATCACTTTTCTTTTTAACGCCGTTGACCTCTAACAAATATAGAAAACGTTGTTTGTCAAAAGCCTATGTATAGAGGTCAGCGCGTTGAAAATCAGTATTTATTTTAATCACGTCGATTTAGTTCTTTTCAAAGCAATCACGTATAAAGTGATATTTTATGCCGATGTGTTTGGTCTTAAGATGTTGGACCGGATTTTTTGTTACTGCAATTGCAGCAGAGTTATCAACAAAAATAGGAGTAGAAGAGAATTTCAAACCGTAGTCCCGCATTTGTTTTTGAATCCATATGATTTGTGAACAGCAACTTGCAGCAACAACGTATTCGGCTTCATAGGTTGACAAAGCAACCGAGGTCTGCTTCTTACACTGCCAGGTCACTAATCTCCTCCCAAAGAATTGACATCCCGCTGATGTAGACTTGTAGTTCATCTTGCAGCCACTGTAATCCGAGTCACTATACGTTGTCAGCTCGAAGTCATCTTCATGACGATACCACAACCCAAGTGTTGGAGTACCCTTCAGATAATGAAATACTTTTATGACCCCTATCAGATGGTTAACTTTTGGCTTTGCATGATATCTTGAACATAAACATGTCGCGTACATGATACCAGGTCTTGAGGCAGTGATGTACATGAGTGATCCAATTATTCCTCGATACATGGTGGCATCGACCAGATCACCATTTTCGTCGGGTGCTACATCATGGTTTGTAGCAAGTGGAGTCCCAGCTGCGGAAGCATTCTCCACGTCAAACGGACTGAGGATATCTCCTACATACTTGGTCTGATGTAGGAAAATCCCTTTTGGTGTCTGATCCACCTGTAACCCGAGAAAGAATTTTATCTCTCCCATGACACTCATCTCAAACTCAGCCTTTATTACTGCTTGAAACTCTTTACATAGATCTTCGTTTTTTGAACCGAAGATTATGTCATCGACATAGATTTGGACAAGCAGTAAATCTCCATCCTTTTCTTTTATGAACAGTGTACAGTCAATGACACCTCTGCGAAAACCGTGTTTCACAAGGTGAGTCTAGAGTTTCTCATACCAGGCTCTAGGAGCTTGATGAAGCCCATACAAAGCCTTGTCGAGTTTGTAAACTCTGTCCCAATGATATGGATCCTCAAATCCCTCAGGTTGACTGACGTACACTGTCTCTCTGATTTCACCATGAAGGAATACACTCTTCACATCAAGTTGATAAACTTTAATCTTCATATACGATGCGTAGGCAAGGAAGATACTGATTGCTTCCATTCTTGCCACTGGTGCAAACACTTCATTATAGTCAATGCCCTCGACTTGTCGAAATCCTTGGACAACAAGTCGAGCCTTGTTTCTGATGATCACGCCTTGATCATCTTTCTTGCATTTCAAGACCCATTTTGTGCCAATGACCTTTGCACCTTTAGGTCTTTCCACAAGAGTCCATACACCTAACTTCTTGAACTGAAGAAGTTCTTCTTGCATGGCACTCACCCATGCCTCATCGTTAAGGGCTTCACTAACATACTTTAGCTCGAACTAAGACACAAAGCAACAATATGCACCATCATGAAGTTAGCCCTTTTCCATCACCGAGGCATAATCAGCTAAATACAACTGATTTCTGGTCTGAACTCCTGATCTCACATCTCCAATTAAATTATCCAAGGATGATACACATTTAGTCGAGAACCAGGAGTGGTTGGAACAACTACCTCAGAGTCAAGATTATGAACATTCGGTTCAGTATCTGAGGCAATAGGAGTCTGAGGTTCCGAAGACGCAGAGGCATCAATGTTAGATGCTTGTGGACTATCGGTAGGATGAACCTGTTGCTCCTGGTTGTTCTGATCAGTCTCCATAGCTCTTCATCAGAGGAAGAGTCACTATCTTCAAGTGCTCCCCCTGAGTTGTTAGATGAATCACCTTGTAGTCCAGATGATGTAGATTCCCGAGCTGGTGTGTTTAGAACATCATACATCATCTTTGTTGTTAACTCATCATCAGAAGTGGAGAGTGGTATGTTAAAGGACTTGAAGAATCTATCATAGTCGAAAAAGAAGGCGGGTCCTTTTCCAGCAGGTGGTGTGGTGTATCTCTAAACATCAACATTACACCATACTTCTACCTGACCCGTTGAGTTGTTGTAGACCCTCTTGTTCGGTATGTTGTATCCTAGAAAGATACCTTCATTAGCCTTCTCACTGAATTTTCCCTCCCGAGTCTTCTTCAGTAGGGTGCACAGAGCGCCAAACGGCTCGAGATACTCTACATTGGGTTTACGTCATTGTAGTAGCTCGTAAGACATCTTTCCATGGCGTTTAACTACCAGGACCCGATTTAGCGTGTAACACGCATTTGCAACTGCTTCATTCCAGAATTGGATGGGCAGTTTTGAGTCTACTAGCATCGTCCGTGCCGTCTCTATCAAGCTGCGATTATTCCTTTCAGCAATGCCGTTCATCTGAGGAGTGTAGGCAGAAGTGAACCGATGCACAATTCCTTTTCCTTGCAGTAAGCCTTTATCCATTGATTCTTGAACTCGGTTCGGTTGTCTAAGCGCACTTGACGTACCAACTTGTATAGGTACTCCAGAGTAGTTACTAATTCCTTAAATGACTCAAATGTCTCTAATTTGGATTTCAGAAACATCACCCAAGTGAATCTTGAGTAGTCATCAGTAACTACATAGCAGTACAAGTCGCCTGTGATGCTTCTTGTACTGATTGGACCAAACAGATCCATGTGAAGAAGTTCAAGAGTAAGTTCGATAGAGTGAACTTTCTTTTCCTTATGAATCTTCTTCGTCTGTTTTCCCTTCTTGCACGCAACACAGAAATCTGGAAGTTGGAAGTTTTTGACGTTAACTCCTCTCACTAGATCATTCTGGATCAAGTGATTCATCTTCCGTGGATTAATGTGTCCTATTCTCCTATGCCAGGAGATGGATTCCTTCTCTGTAGCTTTTGACAAGAAGCACTAAACTTTATGATCCATTATGGAGGCCTTTGATAGATCCAAGACATAAAGATCCTTATATCTTGATGCAGACATTAATACTTGATCCTCTGGGATGACGTAGTCCTTTTTCAGGACATAGCACTTCTTTTTGTCAAACACTACCTTAAAGTCATTATCACAAATTTGAGAAACAGATGTAAGTTATTTTGAAGTTGTTGAATGTAGTTTACCTTGTCAAACTTAACTTTCTGATTACCTACTTCCCCTTGAGTTGTGATGTACCCACCTTTGTTTTCAGCAAATGAAACGTGATCTCCTTTTTTCTGTTTGATATTTGATAAGAGATCCCTGTTCCCGGTCATGTTCCTGGATGCACCGCTGTCTATAATCCACGTGTTAGTTTTAACACCATATCGAACACCCTGCATATTCAATTTGAAAACATTAGTTCAGGTTAGGTACCCAAGCCTTCACTGGCTTGGGTTTCCCAGAGGCATCACACATCATAAAAGTAACCCATTGACTGCTCGAGGGTGAGGGAAGCTCAGATGTCTTATTGTTCTCATTATTAGACAATGAGGTTGATTTCTTCTTCCATAAGCCTGCTTTGTGTAAGGTCTGTTTATGATAAACAGACGACTGGCTAATGTGTTAAACTTTAGGTTCACTATCTCTTTTAGGTGGCGTCACTAAGTTCCTCTTAAAAGAGCTAGATTTTTGTTCAGGAAGTTCAACTTTCCTCCTCGGTGTCCGGTAGTAAGGACAATGAGACGCAATGTGTCCATACTCTCCACAACTGTAGTAAGCTCTACTTTCGACTTTACGATTTAACTATTTTTGTGGAGATATATGTGACGCCCGGGTGACGTTACTGTGTTTTGGTTTTGACTCTGATTGTTTAGATGTTTTGTCTGGTTTAGCAAAGTTAATTGCTTTAACATTTTTAACATCTTTTTCTTTTCTATTTACTGGACTTTGACATGATGCACGTGATTGGTTAACATTACTGGTCTTTTTATATTCAGATTTGACAATTGTTGAACAAGACTTCATACTAACCTTTTCAAACTCTTTGTCTAGATTAACACAAGGCATTTTACCGTTTGCCTTTGAAGTGACCTCCTTTTGTTTAGTGCCAGATTCATTTGATGAACATGTGGAATCTGGATCACTTACAAGAGGAGTGGACACCACATAATGCTTGATTGGATTATCATTAATTGGTTTACATTTTGTGTTCATCAAGATCTCATGTGGTGGTGGAACCACTTTATATCCCAATCCCTCCCTATTATTTCTCTCTCTCACTAAGTTTTGGACTATGTGTGAAGAACTAGTCCAACTATACAGTTTTTGTTTTAGGGAATTAACTTTTACTTCAAGAACTGCCTTTGGTTTCTTAGTGTCCTCTAGGGAGTTTAGATAGTACCTAATGTCATTAGCTTGGTTAAAGGCTACAACTTCTGTTTTCCTAAGCTGTTTGTTCAAAAGGTCTATCTTTTATTTGTAACTAGGCTCATTTTGTTTTAAAACACTATTAGCTTTAGTACATAGTTCTAGGTCCTTTACTAAGTTATCATTATGATCTAATAACCTAGAAAATTTTAAATCAATGCTTTCGCTAAATTTATTACAATCCAAACAAGCATGATTATTAAAGAGTTGGTCAATAGTATTACCTCAGAGGGTTCTAATGAATCAGCCATCAATGCAGAATCTGGTGTTTCTTGAGCTGGTGATTCTAACGTTGTGGTAGTTTTCCCTTCTTCAGGCAGGTAGGTGACCACTCGTGCAGTTTCTTCTGATGTTGACATCGCAAGTTTGACTGCAATATCTCCTTCACTGGCAGAGTCATCATCTATATCCTCCACACTAGCGATATTAGATTCTCCCAGTGAAGCAAACCGAAAGCTCTAGTCCTGTCCTTCATCATCATGAGTAGTCAAGGCTTTGGGATCCTTGCTTGATGAAGTAGGACTGCTAGTGGGTTTGTCCTGATGATTGAAGGAAGAGAAAGGATTCCCATTCCAGTCTTCTTTGGCTTCACGCACTCCCTTTTGAAGTGCCCTTTCTCTCCGCAGTTGAAGCAGGTTACCTTGGATTTATCAAAGCCGAATGTAGTGTCCTTAGTCGCAATCAATATTTGTCTGATCTTTTTGACAAAACTCTTAGCTCTCCGGACTGCACTGGCTAAGGGCCACACTATGTCCATCCGCTCCTGCTCTGTCTCATCCACCTGCTCATAATCCTCATCTGCTAGATGGCAGTTCCCAATCTTACCAGCAATTAGTCCATCATAGGAGTGGACTAACGCGACTAAGAGATCCATGTGCTCTTTAGCTACCTCAACTGTCACATTGCCGAAGTTCTCGGTCTTCGGCTTTGCTGCATTTGCTTCAGGTGCAACGTATTGGGTACCAGACGACCCTGACGTTTCTGACCCTGAAGTAGAGGCTCGTGAAGGACCAGACGAGCTTGATACAAAAGCTGTCTGAAGAGGTGCTCTAGATGTTTTGGCTTGAGGAGTCGCGTTGTACAGTGCAGGATTCTGATCATATGAAGCCTTTTGAGCTCTTTACTTGATCCTTAGTTATTCCTCTCTCAGCTTTAGAATGAAGTCATTGATATCTAACTTCGTTAGCATACCATTCTGTCTGAGATTACAGACAAATGACACCCATTTCTCTGGCAGCCCGTCTGCAAAGTTGGACACTTTGTCCTCCATTGACGTCGATACTCCATGAGTGTGCATCTCACTCATCAAGTGGTAGAATCTATCGATCACATCATCTAGCCTTTCTTTCCCCATCGAGGAGAAGTTGTCAAACTCCTTCTTTAAGGCCTTAGCCTTTATGGCCTTCAATGATGCATTCCATCATACCTTTTCTCCAATGCATCCCATTGCTTCTTTGCTTGTGTATATTCTGAAAATTGATGGAAAATATCCTTAGGAATTGACTGTGTAAGCAAAGCACAACCTTCTTTTCTGCATTGTATTTCACCTTTTGTCCGTCAGTCATGCCCCCAAGTGTGACCGTCAGCTCCTACAGGCATGTTGTACCCCGTGTCTATAGACTCCCACAGATTGGCATCTACTCCATTTAAGTAGATCTCGAAACGTTGTTTCCATTGTGGATATTCGTCTAACGTGATTAGCTTTGGGGGCTTGTTGTGATTCCCCACTTCATTCTCCAGTAGCAGTAAATTTTGTATACGTGAGTCTCTCCCTGCTGTGAATGCTGAATATTGGTCTTCCATTGCTATTAACTTTAACTTTAAACCAAACTTTTGTATTAGTGCGAATGAAGGTGTGCGATTGGGCTATTCGGGGGATTGAACTATGCGGATGGTTCAGTTAGCCGGATGAACTAATACGGATGACTCAGTCGGCCGAATGAACTAATGCGGATGAACAATGCGAATAGTCTTCGCAGTCGGACGAATGGAAGTGCGACTAAGTCCAATCGTGCCTATGGGGAATGCATATGACCTCAGTTGTGCGATTGAGTCAATCGTGCGACTGAACCTGCTGGATTTTGAAAATTCGTAGGTTTAAGGTGTTTGAACACAAAAACACCAATTTTTGCTAACCCTAATTGCCGTATGCCGGAAAAAACTTAACTTTACGATCAGGAGACGTCTAAAACCTTATTTGACACAAAAGATTTCCTTTTTAAGAGTAAAAACACAATTTTTATATCAAGACAATTGAATCATATGTAAATCTAGAGCCATAGCTTTCATACCACTTGTTAGGGATCGTGTACTAGACGAATAGTAATAGATTTACGCGTGTACTGAATCAAATAGTGCGGAATCCTATTTGATTGGCGATCCAATCAGTGAGATCACATGTAGATTCATTTAAAGATTGAATCTAAACGTTAAGAATGATTAGCAATCGATCTACTACGATCTTTGAAGTTGGAACAGGTTACTAGAGGTCTTTGGATGGCTAGGGTACGTTTGGGTATCGAAACATTCAAAGTCTCTCGTTTTTTTACGATTTAAGTGGTATTTATAGGTTAAGGTTTCTCATTCGGGCGACTGAACCATTAGCATGGTTCAGTCGTGTGATTGAGTCATGCGGTTGATCCATTCGCATGAATGAGTGTTCAGTCGTGCGACTGAGTCAATCTCATGTTTCAATCATGCGATTGATCCAGTCTCCTGGTTCATTCGTACGACTGGTTCATTAGCATGAAGTTGTTCATGCGTATGGTCCATTAGCATGGGCCAATCGCATGAGAACTTCACATGATTAAGTTTGAATATGTTTCATAGTCATTAATTGATTTAGATGTTATTCAAACAACCACAACCTATATAGTGAAGTCAATAAGCGTTATTACATACCAACCAATGAAATATTCAACATTATATAAGCACAACCACATATTGTATTTCATTAAGTACCCATACAATTAAATATGTGTAAGACAATACTAAGATATTACATTAAGATCAGAAACTAAGGACACATGTATCTACACATACAACGCACAGTATTTGTTAAAATAACAATCAACTGTGTTGTAATTCGTCATATCACATATGTGAAAATATTTGTCAAAATAACACTCAGATGTGTTATGATTGTACATCTCACATATATCATAGTATTTTTGTGGCTTTTGAAACAACATTTTCTTAACCATAGATGTAGAGGCCATATTAGATCCTTGTTTAGATTTAGGAGTAGACTGGTTAAGCTTTTGTTTTTGTTGTGTGAATTTGGTCTTTTGAATTTTTGGATTTTGCTTTTGAACATTCTCACAATTCTTTAACACCTTAGATACAAATCTATGTTGAACATCAAAAGATTTAGGACTTGAACCTGTTTTCAAATCAGAGTTAGATTTGTTCTTTAGTTTTGATATTGTTTTAGATATTGTGTTCATGTCAAAAGTTCCTGCTAACACAAACTTCACAAGTTTAATTTTACTTGAGTTGTTGTTTTGTTCAGACTGTTTAGCTTTTGAAGTTGGTTTTCTTCTTCTTTGATTTCATGATGACTTCTTAGTGTTTTGTAGCTTAATTGAATCTTGAGAAGATTCATTTTCACATTCTTTGTTTTGAGTTAATTAATTTGTGCTTGAATCATCAGAAGATAGAGTGTCTGATTTCTCTTCTTGACATTTTCCTTTCATTTTGAGATTAATCTCATTAGATTTGTCATTCTCTTGATTAATTTGACATTTCTCTATGACACATTTACTTTTGGAACAAATAGCTGTTTATTCTTTAGACGAGGTTCATAAGATTTTACTTTGATTGGATGGCCATTCTTAATCTATTCTGAATCTTTCTCCTCGAATATTGAATGTTTATTTTTTCAACTTCACTTTTAACAGTTTCTTGATCAAGCTTTTTCTTCTCTTGAAATTCTTTTAGTTATCTTTATTTTCTGGTGAATGATCATGAGTATTGAAATTTTCTGGTAAAGTATTAGAGATTGATTCAGGCGTAGGTTCATGTGTAAAACCTAATCCTGTTTTATCTTTATCCTTTCTTCCATTTACCAGTTGCTCAACTATGGTCTTTGAGCTTTTTACTTTAGCCAAATTAACTTGAGTTGCAGCGTGTGCCAGTTTTTCTTATTCAAGTGTTTTTGTCATTTCTTCAAGCTATTTCTTAACTATTTCAAGTTCTTTTAGAGTTTTGTTCCAACTTGCTTGAATTGACATGATTTTTTCATCAACAATTTTATGATCATCTTTAAGTTTCTTATGCATTGATTATTCTTGCTTCAATTTGTCACATATTTTGAATGAGTAATTTTTATAATGTTCAACCTATTCAAAACATGCTTTTGTGCATAGTTTTTCTCTTACTTCAGTTGGAATTTCAGGATATGAACTTGAAGACTCAGTGTCAGATGTAGAGTTTACAACCTTTGGTTGTTCAGACTTTGCCATTAGATCAATTTCTTCTACATCCTCCTTTGGATCAGATTTATCACTCTAGTCATAGTTTGTCTCATTTTCTAAGTCATCTAATTTTAAATTATTGTTTTCAGACCAGTCTTCGTTCATTTCAGAGATTAATGCTAAACCTGAAGTAAAATAAACTGTAAATTTTTCAACATAAGCACTCCAGACATAACCATCTTTTATGCTTACAACTAGTGTTTTCTTTGATTCTTCAGTTGTCTTTTTTTCATCTTTTAATTCGGGCATCGACAGCCTCTAATATGGTTTCTGGAATGTCTTTTGAGTCTGGTGTTGATGTCTCTGATTATTGGAACTGCTTTGATCATTTCCACTTTGAGTTCTTGGAGCTTTACATTCTCTAGAAAAATGGCCATAACTGTTGCAGTTAAAACATCTGGATTTTGACTTGTCAAAAACAACTGTTTTGTTGGCATTGGGCTTGTAGTTCTTGTTGACATATGAGTGCTTTTATGTTCTATAAGCAATCATCACCATTTGCCAATTCAGCTCCATTTCTTCTACGTTATCAGGATCCATCTGAAATAAATCCTACAAAAGCAAATCAAGTTAAGTTAGATGACTACCCTGATAGGCTTAGAAACTTGCCATAAAAGCTGTTGAAACATTTTTGGACTCTTCATCCTGTAACATGATATTTATAACGTCTTTAACTTTGCTAGGATTAGCAGAGTTAGAAGATGGAGTCTCAATAGTTGTTTTAGGCAAATTAGATTTTGGAGGAGACTGTTGTTGTTGTGACTGAGTTGAATAGACTTGGGTACTCGTGAAAAATCCAACTCCCACAAACAGATCACACTCATTTTCAAGAGTAGCATCATTTTTTGCAAGAAATGCATTCTCAACAGTATTTGCTGGAGAAGCAACATACTTATATTGTGATGTTGAAGCAGATCTGTCACTATTTCTTGAACTCTCATCAATTTCTATATATTAAATCTTTGCAATGAGAAGATCAAGATCCATAGGGAACTTTTCAGTGTGCTTTAGTAGGGTTACAGTTTGTTTCCATGAAGATGGAAGTGCATTCAAGAGTTTGTCATTTAGGTCTTTAAGATGATTTTTGATTCCTAAAGTTGACATTTCAGATGTGAGTTGAACATATCTATTCATCATCTAATTTATAGTTTCTCTTGGTATATGCTCAAAAATTTCAAATTGTCTCTTTAACTTTTGTCTTTTGAGATCTTGGATCTCTTTACCTCCTTCATAGATAACTTTCAGAGCTTTATATATGGTATAACCAATTTTATAGTTCTCCAGTCTTGAAAGTACCTCTAGAGGTAACTATGTGCATATGAGAGTGTAAGCTTTAACATCATTCTTCAACTTCTTTAAGTTATCACCTTGTAAGCCATCTTTAGGATATGGCTCTTGAGTATCTTTACTATATATAAATCCTCTATGTGGACCATCTGAAGTGATTGGAATGTGAGGTCCTTTTTCAATTGACTTCCACAGATTAGTATCAGTTGAATTCAAATGATGTTTTAATTTGAGTGACCAATTTTTAAAGTTGGCTTGATTCTTTAGCTTTGGTACTATGTTCTCTAAGTCTTCAGACTTAACGATGTTTAATTTTTGAATTTAAGAAAATATACTATTTTTGTTGTTTTTATATTTGAAATGAATTAAAGAAATGAAAATATTTTTGGATTTTATATTTTTGAAAAATTTCTAAATATTAAGTGACAAGTCTGAATTAAAAGCACCTGAACAGTAGTGATGCGCCTGCATAGTAGTAAAACACCTAAAAAGTAAAGAAACTCCCAACTTGTCTTAGAAATGCCTAAGGGATTGCCTTAGTGAACTTCTAAAGTTTCCCCTGCATAGTAGTTTCCATGTTTTTGGGCTTATTTATATGGCTATAACTTTCATTTGTTCTTCTATTTTAGCATGTTTTAAATCCGTGAATAAATAAGTTATTCTAAACGT
Source organism: Flaveria trinervia (assembly GCA_025506515.1). Lineage (NCBI taxonomy): Eukaryota > Viridiplantae > Streptophyta > Magnoliopsida > Asterales > Asteraceae > Flaveria > Flaveria trinervia. The sequence goes on along the minus strand of CM046458.1, from coordinate 6,823,703 downwards.
CCGTAGTCGATCATGCTTGTGGGAACAACTGTGAATGTAAGACTATAATAAACTTGGATTGGTTGATATTCATAAGGTATGAATATAAAGCAAGAGGTTGCTACCAAAGTTCATTGATATCTATGGGATATAGGTATAGGACTGACCCGCTCTCAATTATTTCTTCATAGAATCCTTGTGATTAGTCATAAGAGATATTGAGTAAAGGCGAATATCATTTTATCCTCAGACCTGAGATACATATTGGGTCTTGATATTCACCAAGTATTGTACTTTGACTTAGTTCTTTGCTGTTCTGAAATATTGGCAGTACATAAGGCTGAGTTCGGGTATGACATGAGGTGATTGTGAGAGACGTATGTAGTCAAGATGGAATTTGTTCCTCTTATTCGTTGAGAGTTAGATGTCTAAGGCCTGTTAAAATTAAATCATCAGAGGATGACCATTCTGTGTCTCTTGGATTTAAATATGACATCTGTAACAAAAGGATAGATGATTAATTCACCTAAATCATATTCAAATAAGGTACTTGAAAGGGATGATGTTATTGAATGGCACTTAGTCATATAAATAGGGGTAGCAAACCGATGCTAGGCGTCATTTGCTGCTTGCATCAATCTCCTATGAATCTTGTGCAAGTGGGAGATTGTTGGATTCGATCTGCCCAAGATACATATTAAATTGATGTGGCTAGTGTGATATGATCCAAGCCGGGTCATACCCAATAACAAGCCAAACAAACACCGATAAATATTTATTTGTTGATAAGATCACACAAACAAATATAAGCACCAATTTAGAAACCGGGTTTTCTAAATCATTACTTTTGTAAATAAACAGATTATATAGATAATTTGTTCATGAGGGATTATTTGTTTCATTGCTTAAATTGGTTAAACAATGACAAATAATAGTGTGTGTTAGTGCTATAAAATTAAAATGGTTTAATTTTATAAAAACTACAAGTGCAAGAGTGTACATTTTATAAAATTTAAAAGAGAGGGAAACCAAAAAGGGACCAAAATCGGCCGCCCCTTTTGGCCTTAGGAGTCCCCTTGTCTTGTTCCAAGGACATGCAAGTCTTCATGATTAGAAAACCAACCACACACTCTTGTGTGGAAATTGTAACACACACAACACACAAAAGAAAAACTCTCTCCTCTCTCTCTAAAAATTCACGGTTTGGAGCTGGATGAACAAGATTTTTCAGCATCCAAGAAGTGTTCTTGGCAGAAAAGTCTAACTTGAAGAGGGTTCTACAAGTTGGTGTTGAAAAACCTAGCAAGTGGGTGTTTGTACAAGCTTGGGGTATCATCTCTTGAGGTCTTCTCTCTTGAAGATTCAGCCACAAACTCATCCTTTTCACCTCTATCATTGCGACTTCGTGCAGCTCCAAAGGTTGTTTATTACATTTGTTTTGTATCTATTTCGTATAATGATCCATGGTTTGGGGTTTGCTTATTAAATGGATTTAATAATCATCATATTAACATGTTTTAAAACTTATTATCCGCTGCGTTTTTCATATAAACAAGATTATATGAACTTTGATAAACTTGTTAAAACCCCACAAATGGCATCAAGAGCCACTTATACGAATGCATACATGTTTTATCCCTGCTTGTTCACGGTTTTGTGGTGTTTGACACCACATACCCGTGAGTAAGTGAGCTGGAATATGCCCCCCCCCTTTGATTTCTTAAAGATATTACTTTATGCATGTAAGGATCTTTAAAAATCTAGGTCATTAGATGTTTGTTTGTATGGACAAAACTCATTTGTTCTTGGTTTATGTTGGCCAAGACATGGGCTAAAAAAGGGCTGCCATATATCGATCATGGGTGAATATTTGGATATGTGTTTTGGTTATGCATAACAAAGCGTTGACCTTATGGATTGATTGATTAGTTGTCATGTTATTTTCGTTTGGCTATGTAATAATTTATTTATTTATGTTTCAAGTCTTGTTTTGTAATCTATTCATTCATATGGTTTGTAATAAATAGATTAGGAGTTTTTTTCTTTACTAGAAAAATTGTATTAGGATACATATTTTGTAAGGATGCTCTAGATCAAGATTTGAAGAAAATGGACAAAGAGGATGCTTGAAGATATGGATTCAAGTGGGAGTCCTTTTGCCAACCTTGTGTCATGTTCTCAACCCTTAGGACAAGACCTTTTGACACACTTGTTTTGGCTAAACAAGTGTTCTTAACTTAGTATGCTTTGTTATGCATATATGTATGTTTGGTTGAATGCTCGTGATGATGCTTGTTTTGATGTTTGGTTATGATTAACAAACCGACTATTAATACAAGCTATTAACAATTATTGGTTCTCCATCATTAAGCATAAATAGAATGGTTCTATAAAAGGAGTTAATGGTTTGCAAAATAAAATGGGTGTTATTTAAAAGAACCAATAGGGTACCATATGGTTGAATGCATACAATCATATGGTACATAGGTTTTTCTTAAACATGAATGTTAAATTGTAAATCCCTTTTGTAAACAAGTTAAACACCATCCTTTTACACAACACTTAGGTTACTTGCAAACTCTTAGTGGGATAAAGGTCACCTAACCACCTTGAGGGAACTTGTAACTTGAGGTGAGAATACCATGTTAGTGGGATAAAGGTCACCTAACCACTTATGATGTAAACTCACACGTGTGTGTAAGTAGGATGACTTGATTTGTAAAATATATTGAATGGATCACCTAAAATATGTTTTACAAAAGGTGTTGATGGGATAAACATGCCGTTATAGACATAAGATGTTCAAACGATCCCATACCACTAGAAGTTGCAATAGGTTGCAATTGTCATTCATGACTACCTTGTTTATTTAAATAATGGGATAAAGGTCACCTAACCAATATTTAAATATAACATTGGATTCTAAAATTTTATTTATTAACTGTCTATGAGACATAAAGGGTATTAATAAATGAAATATAATTATACCAACGATTACTAAAATGGAACTTTGTAAAATCTTGTAGATGGCCGACAACAACAACACAAATAATGATGTACCAAACCAAAACAACCAATCCCTAAGGGCGATCCTTCAAAGGGATCGTCTAACACCTAACAACTTCATGGATTGGTATCGCAACTTGAGAATCGTTCTCAAGCAAGAAAAGCAAGCCTACATCCTTGATGATCTCATCCCCGATGAACCTAACGAGGAGGATGTAGAGGCCTATAATGATTGGGTTAAATATGTGGAAGACTCCATCCAAGTCTCTTGCCTAATGTTAGCAAGTATGACACCCGAACTCCAAAAGGAGTATGAGCTCCATGGAGCTTATGACATGATCACTCAATTGCGGGAAACGTTCCAGCAACAAGCTAGAGTGGAGCGCTTCAAAACGGTTCGAGCGCTTCATGCATGTCGGATGGAGGAATCCCAATCAGTTTCATCTTATGTTCTTAAGATGAAAAGCCACATCGACCGCCTTCAAAGGCTAAACTGTCCAGTCTCAAAGGAGTTGGCCACGGATTTGATCCTTAATGGTCTAACAAAAAAAATTGAGGCATTTGTTCTGAATTACAACATGAACGGATGGGACAAGAGCATAAATGAACTTCATTCAATGCTCAAATCAGCCGAGGCGGGAATAGGTAAAAGGGTTTTACCCGTTCTCACCATTAATGAAGGTGGGAGAAGAAGAAGGTCTCTACCCCCTCCCAAGGCAACAGTTGCCAAAAGAAAGGGGCACGTTGGGGGAAAGGGGAAGATGGTTGTTAGGGCGGAACCTCCGAAGCCCAAGAGAAGAAGCAAAAGGTTGTCGTAAACGACCCATGCTTCAAATGTGGTGAGATAGGGCATTGGATGAGAAATTGTCCAGTCTATCTCAAAGAGCTGAGAGAAAAAAGGGATGCAGGGCAAACATCAGGTATAATTACATGATACATGTTGAGCTAAATGTTATTTCTTCTAACACATGGGTATTAGATACCGGATGTGGAACTCACATTTGCAATTTGTTGCAGGGGTTCAAAAGAAATGAGCATTATGCAAAAGGGGAAATAAGTCTCTTCATGGGCAATGGTGCAAAGGTCCATGTGGAAGCCCAAGGAGACTACATTTTGAAGCTTCCAAGTGGTTTGGAAGTCATTTTATATATGTATTATATGCTCCTAGTTGACTAGGAACATAATGTTTCTGCCGTTTAAGAAAATATGATTATGATTTCAAGTTTGTTGGCAATGATATTCATGTTTCTTAAATCATATGTTTTATTTTAAAGCAATACCTTGTAATGGTATTTATGAATTGGTTCATGAAAACACAACATATGATAGCTCAATATACCAAGCAACCACCAAAAGGCTCAAATTAGATTTGAGTGATACCTACCTTTGGCATTGTCGTCTTGGTCATATAAACAAGAAACGTATACAAACACTTCAAAAGAATGGTCTTTTAAAAACAAATGAATGTGATTCACATGATTTATGTGAATCTTGTTTACAAGGAAAAATGACTAAGGCACCCTTTAGTGGAACTAACGAAAGGGCAAAAGATTTATTAGGTATCATACATTCAGATGTATGTGGTCCTTTTAAGCCAATGACTAGGAATGGTGAAAGATACTTCATTACCTTTACCGACGATTATAGTCGCTATGGGTATGTGTACTTATTAAGGCACAAAGATGAAGCTTTTGAAATGTTCAAAATCTTCAAGAATGAAGTAGAAAATCAGCTCAACAAATCTATTAAAGTTCTCCGCACCGATAGGGGTGGTGAATACCTAAGTGATGTTTTTCAAGATCATCTTAGGAGTTGTGGGATTGTCTCACAACTCACTCCACCTGGAACACCACAACATAATGGTGTCTGAGAGGAGGAATCGAACCTTATTGGATATGGTCCGATCTATGATGGCTAGAAGCACATTACCTCTATCATTTTGGGGTTTCGCTTTGCTCTCCGCGGCCCGTATTTTAAATATGGCCCCAACCAAAAAGGTGGAAAGGACACCTTTTGAGATATGGAATGGAAGAGTTCCATCCCTATCATACTTAAGGATTTGGGGTTGTGAGGCTTATGTTAAGACTCCCACCCCAAACAAATTGGAAGTCCGATCCACCAAGTGCTTTTTTGTAGGATACCCTAGAGATTCTATGGGATATTATTTCTATGATCCACTGGAACAAAAGGTGTTTGTTGCCAGAAAGGGTGAGTTCTTAGAAGCAAAGTTCCTTATGGAAGGAACTAGCAGTAGAACAGTGGATCTTGAGGAGGATCAAGAACCACAACCCAGTGCACATTTGGTTGAAACCACACTCAACATGAGGATGTTGAAAATGATCAAGTGATTGATCGATACACACAAAACGTTCGCAGAAAGGCAGAACTAGTAATCCACCTAAAAGATACGGATCCTTCATGGATGGATGCTATGTGGTAGAATCAGATGAACCAACCACATACCATGATGCAGTGTCCAATTCGGATTGTGACAAATGGCTTGAAGCCATGAACGTTGAGATGCAATCCATACATGACAATCAAGTTTGGGAACTTGTTGTACCACCTCCCAACTCCAAGGTAGTTGGAAGTAAGTGGATTTTCAAGAAGAAAACTGACATGCATGGAAACTTGGATACTTATAAGGCTAGACTTGTAGCAAAGGGTTTTACTCAAACTCATGGAGTTGATTATGATGAAACTTTCTCACCTGTTGCGATGCTAAAGTCAATAAGGATATTGTTTGCCATAGCTGCTCATTATGATTATGAAATTTGGCAAATGGATGTCAAAACCGCTTTCATGAATGGATATCTTGAAGAAGATGTCTATATGGTTCAGCCTGAAGGTTTTGTTAATCCAAAACATCCTAATAAAGTATGCAAGTTAAAGAAATCAATCTATGGATTGAAACAAGCATCAAGAAGCTGGAATCACCGTTTTGATGAGGAAGTCAAGAAATTTGGCTTCATCAAAAATGCTGATGAGGCTTGTGTGTATAAGAAGGCTAGTGGGAGCATAATAACTTTCCTAGTATTATATGTCGATGACATTCTACTGTTTGGGAATGACGTTCCAACAATGGAAGGTGTAAAAGCCTGGCTTGGAAGCTGCTTTTCAATAAGGATCTTGGTGAAGCCGCCTATATTCTGGGAATAAAGATCTATAGGGATAGATCGAGGCGGCTGATTGGTTTGAATCAAAGTGCATACATTGACAAAATCTTGAAAAGGTTCAAGATGGAAAACTCTAAGAAAGGTACTGTACCTATTTAGAGAGGGACAATATTTAGTATGACTCAATGTCCAAGCTCAAAGGAGGAGCAGAATAAAATGAAGGCAGTCCTATATGCATCTGCTATAGGATCCATCATGTATGCAATGATATGCACTAGACCGGACGTGTCATACGCTTTAAGCATGACAAGTAGATACCAGCAAAACCCTGGTGATAGTCATTGGATGGCTGTCAAGAACATCCTAAAGTACCTAAGGAGGACTAAGGACATGTTCTTAATCTACGGGTCTGGTGAAGAGGAACTCGTTGTAAAGGGATACACGGATGCGAGTTTCCAAACCGATCGAGATGATTCACGATCTCAATCGGGGTACATATTTATCCTGAATGGGGGAGCTGTTTCTTGGAAAAGCTCAAAGCAAGAAGTCGTAGCATTGTCCACTACAGAGTAAGAATACATCGCCGCTTCATTGGCAGCACAGGAAGCTGCATGGTTGAAAAAATTCATAGCCGATCTAGGGGTAACCCCTTCCATTCAGGATCCTCTGGAGATTCTTTGTGATAACGAGGGTGCGATTACACAAATCAAGGAACCCCGTGCACATCAGAAAACAAGGCACATTGAGCGGAGATTCAACTACATAAGGGATGAAGTTGAAAAGGGAAAGATATGTATTCGCAAAGTTCACATTGATAAAAACATTGCGGATCCACTCACAAAACTCCTTGAAAAGGCAAAGCATGAAGGTCATGTTTGTGCCATGGGACTTAGATATTCTAGTGACTGGATTTGATTTTATATTTGGTATTTGGATATTGGAACTTATGTTTTTGGGCTTATTTATATGGCTATAACTTTCATTTGTTCTTCTATTTTAGCATGTTTTAAATCCGTGAATAAATAAGTTATTCTAAACGTCCGTAGTCGATCATGCTTGTGGGAACAACTGTGAATGTAAGACTATAATAAACTTGGATTGGTTGATATTCATAAGGTATGAATATAAAGCAAGAGGTTGCTACCAAAGTTCATTGATATCTATGGGATATAGGTATAGGACTGACCCGCTCTCAATTATTTCTTCATAGAATCCTTGTGATTAGTCATAAGAGATATTGAGTAAAGGCGAATATCATTTTATCCTCAGACCTGAGATACATATTGGGTCTTGATATTCACCAAGTATTGTACTTTGACTTAGTTCTTTGCTGTTCTGAAATATTGGCAGTACATAAGGCTGAGTTCGGGTATGACATGAGGTGATTGTGAGAGACGTATGTAGTCAAGATGGAATTTGTTCCTCTTATTCGTTGAGAGTTAGATGTCTAAGGCCTGTTAAAATTAAATCATCAGAGGATGACCATTCTGTGTCTCTTGGATTTAAATATGACATCTGTAACAAAAGGATAGATGATTAATTCACCTAAATCATATTCAAATAAGGTACTTGAAAGGGATGATGTTATTGAATGGCACTTAGTCATATAAATTAGGGGTAGCAAACCGATGCTAGGCGTCATTTGCTGCTTGCATCAATCTCCTATGAATCTTGTGCAAGTGGGAGATTGTTGGATTCGATCTGCCCAAGATACATATTAAATTGATGTGGCTAGTGTGATATGATCCAAGCCGGGTCATACCCAATAACAAGCCAAACAAACACCGATAAATATTTATTTGTTGATAAGATCACACAAACAAATATAAGCACCAATTTAGAAACCGGGTTTTCTAAATCATTACTTTTGTAAATAAACAGATTATATAGATAATTTGTTCATGAGGGATTATTTGTTTCATTGCTTAAATTGGTTAAACAATGACAAATAATAGTGTGTGTTAGTGCTATAAAATTAAAATGGCTTAATTTTATAAAAACTACAAGTGCAAGAGTGTATAATTTTATAAAATTTAAAAGAGAGGGAAACCAAAAAGGGACCAAAATCGGCCGCCCCTTTTGGCCTTGGGAGTCCCCTTGTCTTGTTCCAAGGACATGCAAGTCTTCATGATTAGAAAACCAACCACACACTCTTGTCTTGGAAATTTTAACACACACAACACACAAAAGAAAAACTCTCTCCTCTGTCTCTAAAAATTCATGGTTTGGAGCTGGATGAACAAGATTTTTCAGCATTCAAGAAGTGTTCTTGGCAGAAAATTCTAACTTGAAGAGGGTTCTACAAGTTGGTGTTGAAAAACCTAGCAAGTGGGTGTTTGTACAAGCTTGGGGTATCATCTCTTGAGGTCTTCTCTCTTGAAGATTCAGCCACAAACTCATCCTTTTCACCTCTATCATTGCGATTTCCTGCAGCTCCAAAGGTTGTTTATTACATTTGTTTTGTATCTATTTCGTATAATGATCCATGGTTTGGGGTTTGCTTATTAAATGGATTTAATAATCATCACATTAACATGTTTTAAAACTTATTATCCGCTGTGTTTTTCATATAAACAAGATTATATGAACTTTGATAAACTTGTTAAAACCCCACACTTAGGACATCAACTTCTGGAGCATCTTTGACAATTTCATCAGGATTGAGTCGGAACATCTCAGCTAGCTGGTCATCGGTCAGATCATGAATGATTCTCCTTCTTTGGGAGGATAGCTCACTAACCTTCTGACGATCCCTTGCAAATCAAGAATCATCATGAGTTGAGTCTTGATTTGCTAAAGGGGGACGACATCATACTTATCTTGATGTAGAGTTTCATCTATTTGATTAAACATTTAACACACCACACATAAGTTATTAATCAAGACATTGAAACATAAACAAACATAGATAATCATTAATTACATTAATGTAATACCTAATTCAAGTACAAAAGTTTAAAATACAAAGACATCTAATCATTACTTTTTCCTTGATCTGTTGTCTCTTCAGCTTTAGGAGCTGAGGACGAGGCTCCTTGATCTTGATTTCTCTTTGTGCGCCTCTCCTGAGCTTGAGTGGAGGCTGATGTAGCAACATCACCTTCTTGATCATCATCATGATCATCCTCCTTGTCCTTTCCGCTTGGTCCAGCTCCCTTATCCTCATCTTCTTCTTCAGATTCATCTTCTGTGAGCTCATCATCATCATCAACATCATCACCACCTTTGATCTTTAATGGCTTACTCTTGGATCCTTTAGCTTTAGCAATATCTTATTATTCTTCTTCTCCATTTCCTCTATCCTCCTCATCAACGCCATCACCAGCTCATTTTGACCTTTAAGAGCATGGTGAGCTCGGACTAAAGCCCTCTCATACTGGGCATTCTTCTCGCTAAGTTGTGCCATTTGCTTTGCATGAGCAACATTTACCTCCATCAGTTGGTTCCATGGCAATCAGCCTTAGCATAATGCAGTTGAGGTTAGCAAGTTGTTCCTCTAACCCTATATTGGGTAGAGTGGAGCCATGGGTTATTGGGGTTTGGGTGGATGTAAAGGCTTGTTGAGTGGTGGTTGTGGTGGTGGAAGTGGTGAAGATGGGAGGTGGAATGGGAGTGGATAATGGTGAGTGGTTGTGGTAGTGGTGGTGGGAGGAGTGGTAGTGGTGGTGGGAGGAGTGGTAGTGGTGGTAGTAACTATGGTGGTGGTGGTAGGAGGTGTGGTGGTGGTGGCTGTGGCAGTGGTGGTAGTGGTTGTGGTAGAAGTGGTGGTTGTGGCAGTGGTGGTAGTGGCTGTGGTAGAAGTGGTGATTAATGTGAATCTTGGCCTCTTACCCTTTTGCCATAAGGATGGGCCATCCTCTTCTTCCTGAAGCCCTTTGCAGTAGATGCTCCCCCTAGGCTGATGGGTTGGTCAGGTATATAAGTACGGTCAATGACATCAGTATCATTACCTGTAGTACCAGCTAGGCGTCTACCACCGCTTCTATCCCCTTCTCAGTGGCCACAACCCGGCTCCCGACTGTCCTAGTTAGTGGCTCATCATCTAACTTTCCTCTTCATCTATCAAGAAGTCTTGGTGGAAGGAAGCCTTCTCTGTTCCACCAGGAGCATTAGTAGTGTCATGTGTAGATGGTGGAGATATAGTAGTAGTGTCAATGGCCCTAGATTGAGAAGGACCAGTATCTCCACCACCTTGACTATAATCCTAGTCATCATTAGCGTCTTCTTCATCAGTGGGTAACATGATCGGCTCAATATCAGAATCGCTGTCATCGTGACGCCACTTTTTGCGAGAGGGCGCCACATAATCTTCTATGGCCAGGTGCCCAAACAGTCTCCTTCCGGGGGCTTCACCTGCTTCCCCTGCTTCCCCTTGTAGACCTTCATCCTACCCAACATAGTGTCATCCATAACCTCCAGAACTACAGCATCATCCTTCTCTTTCGGCAGCAGAGGAAGCTTCTCGTCAATGATCATCTGTAAAAACCTTGGGTACATGCAGAAGCCTTCCTTACCCTTTGCCTTGATGTTCTATATCATGTAGGAGAATAACATGTGAGAGAAACTAAACGGGTGGTTCAATACCAGAGCGACATATGCATTCTGGATTTGATCAGACATCTCATCAAACCCTCCTCTCCTAGACGCTATGCAGTTAAGAATGACATAAGTCAAGTACTTGAATTGGGGGCACATGTTGCTCTTGTTGAGCACACATGCGTTGATGTCCCCAGCGTACTTTATCCGCAGAAAGAATCCCCGAACAGTCAAGGGATGCAACTTGGTTGGGCAAGCACCATCCTCACCTAAGTCCAAGACCCTCCTTAGATCTTCCTCGGTGATCTCTATCTCCTGCCCAAGGATAGAGCTTCTAATGCAATGAGGCTCAGCAGATATGTCAACTGAAGCACCTTCCTAGAAGGCCTACTGTAGAGACTGGTAGGGTGTGCAAGGAGTAGATATAGCCTTGTATATCCTCAACCTACGTAGAAAGGCTATAATCCCAACGAACTCAACGTCGTTCTTGGAGGTAGAATCAAGACGAGCACATATATTGTGCTTGGTGCTCATCATCCATCTATCAGCCATGTTGCTGTCACACAAGAAACATATACATTAAAGTTGTGTATAGGAGATGAAAATTGAAACTTAAACTGTTTTTGATCAAACTGATTCAATCGTGCGATTGAACCATACGACTGAGTTCAGTCGTGGGATTGAGCCTGTGGCTGAGTTCAGTCGTGCGATTGAGTCTACGACGGAACTTAGTCGTATGTTAAGCCATGCAGTTGAGTCGGTCGTGCGATTGAGTCACCGATTGATTCATTCGTGCGATTGAATCGTGTGCCTGGCTCAATCACGCGACTGAGGTTCATACGGAGTGTCCATTCGCATATAGCTCTGTTCGACACTCTAACCTTGAATCTATGTCAAAACTTTATATTAGACTTCGTGTTTAGACTCATTTGATTCGTAGGGACTCAAAATAGCACGTATTGTCCTTTAAATCAACGATTAAGTCTATTTAATTGGTCTATTATGAAGATTTATTCTCATTTCTTGATTTTAACTTAATCGGTCCTTAGGGTTTGATTAAACCAGTCATTAGTGTCGATTTCATTCTCATAGTACCTGTAGATTAGTAGAATGATAGTTAGAAACACAATCAGAGAGCATTCACAGTAATAGAAATTCGGGCAGAGTGTTTACGTATGAGAGGTTTTTGAGATCTTTAAAGGGTGGTAAGGAATGCGACCGACTATCGTACGACTGGCTTAGACTTCATCATCCAGTCGTGCGATTGATTTATACTTGCGGTCCAATCGCATGGTTGCCCCATACTCATGGTCCAATCATGTGACTGGCTCATACTTATGGTCCAATCATGCGATTGGCTCATACTTATGGGCGAATCATGCGATTGGCTCATACTTATGGTCCAATCGTGTGATTGGCTCATACTTATGAGTTTGACCTCTTACACTTTCAAACACTTAAAATTTTACCTTTTGATATATAACATTATGAACACTGATCATCTCAGATGTGACCTTTTTAATTGAAAACCATTTGATCACCTCAAACATAATCCTTTTAATTTAGAACCGATTGGTCACCTCAGATGTGACCACTTTTAGTAAGTGATTCATAGATTTCATCTAGATGTATAGTCTGACATTTACGTAACAAAAGAATAGAAAAACATAAAAACAACTTGAAATTAAAACAAAACAAGACATATTTTTATGTTTTTGATTTGAGATGGATTGAAATCTTTTAGAAAACATCTAACAGATTTTCCTTCCTGGACAACATAGCTTCAAGTTAATTTGATCATTTCTGGAAAGATTCATTATAGAATAATACAGGTTTATCATAATCATTTAGGACATTTTAGTAAACACTTTGATGCTAGATTTTTGTTTTTTTTCGAGAGTCAATAGCACTTTTTGGAAATCATACTAGCACTATAAGATGCACACAATGATTTTGACTGTCAAGAGTTGTAGGCATGATGATTGTCAGTATATTTGTCCACTTAAATCCATATACAGTTTTTTAACTCACATTGGTGATGAGTTAAATTTAACTATTTCAACAAGCATTTGTGGATCCCACACTTATATGGTAATCAACCTTCCTCAGGAGATTTTTTGAGCGATTTACAGGTATTTGACAAGAAGAAACTGTTCTAAGAGATTACAAAGAGATGCCAAGCCTCAAGTCATTGCCATCGCACAGAAAAGAGGCACAACCAACAATGAATTCTAGAATATTTAGGTTATGCTTATCCGCAGGTCAGTGCCACCGCATAGCAGAGAGGCACACAACCTATCTTCTTGTTAGAACATTTATTTATCTTTTGTACATTAACGCACAAACAACATTAGTCATTAGCTTGATTGCACTTAGCAGTTTTTCCATAGGCTTTGCTCGTTTTTATGGTCATCCGCACACATTTGTGGCGTTAATTTTGCTTGTCACCCCTTAATGGAAATGCGTTGATTGTGTTAACCAAGGATAAGATGGGTACCCACAGCTAGTTGAAAACCTAGAGATGGGTACCGACACATCATATAATGAACTAGCAATCTCTAGGTCTACTTTCTCTATGTTACCTCAGTAGCAGACTAGTTTTACTATCATTTTTTCTTTGTTGTGCTTACACTTCTCAGACTTATACTTTGAATTTTGCAATCTCTATCATTTAAATCATTTTGAAGTCCCAAACAATTTGTTCCTCGTGTATTATCATTTTCCATAAACTTTGAATCAAAATCACAGTTTTGATTTTATATCTTTTCGCTAATCTGCACTCCCCCTGTTTTTTTATTTTTATTTTTTAATATTTTTTAAAGTAAATAAATACTGCAACTAATTAAATACTAAACTAAACTATTCTCCCCCTAAAATTCTAAAACCAAAAATCTTTTTGTGTTTTTAGAATTTAAAAGACAGGAACATAAAATAAAATAAAAGAAAATAAATATGAAACAAAGAAAAACTTGTCGGACTAAGAACGTTATTCTTCTTGAATCACATCACATTTCTTTTTCACGCCATTAACCTCCAAAAGATATAAAAACCTAGGTTTGTCAAATGTTTTGTGTAGAGGTCGGCGCGTTGAAAATCCGTATTAATTTTAACAACATCAATTAACTGTTTTTCAAAACAGTCACGTATAAAGTGATATTTAATAGCGATGTGTTTTGTTTTTGGGTGTTGGACCGGATTTTTGGTGACAGCGATTGCAGCAGTATTATCAACAAAGATAGGGGTGTTAGAAAATTGCAAACCGTAGTTGCGTATTTGCTGTTGAATCCAAATGATTTGTGAGCAGCAACTTGCAACAACAACACATTCAGCTTCACATGTTGACAGAGCAACTCATGTCTGCTTCTTACACTGTGAGGTGACTAATCGTCTACCAAATAACTAACATCCCGTTGATGTTGACTTGTAATTCATCTTGCAACCACCATAGTCCGAGTCACTATACGCTGTAAGCTTAAGGTCATCATCATGAGGATACCACAACCCGAGTGTTGGAGTACCCTTCAGATAATGAAAGATCCTTTTAACTCCTATGAGATGATTGACTTTTTGTTTTGCCTGATATCTGGAACAAAAACACGTGGCGTACATAATATTAGGACGAGAGGTTGTGAGGTACATTAGGGATCCGATCATTCCTCTGTACATTGTTGCATCAACAAAATCACCATAGTCGTCGGGTGCCACGTCATGGTTTGTGGTAAGTGGAGTTCCACGAGCTGAAGCATTCTCCATGTCGAAACGACTGAGGATATCTCCTACATAGTTAGACTGATGTAGGATGATTCCTTTTGGTGTATAATCCACTTGTAAACCAAGAAAGAACTTCATCTCCCCCATGACACTCCTCTCAAACTCTGCTTTCATTACAGATTTGAATTCTTTACATAATTCTTCTTTTTTTGAACCAAAAATTATGTCATCCACATATATATATACCAGCAGTAAATCACCATTCTTTTCTTTCATGAATAACGTGCAGTCAATGACCCCTCTGCGAAAACCATGTTTCACTAGATGAGTTGAGAGTTTCTCATCGCAGGCTCTAGGGGCATGATGGAGCCCATAAAGAGACTTATCTAGATTATAAACACTATCCTGATGATAAGGATCCTCAAATCCTTCAGGTTGACCGACGTAGACTGTTTCACGGATTTCACCATGAAGGAATGCACTTTTTCATCTAGTTGATAAACTTTAATCTTCATGTAGGATGCATAGACTAGAAAGATACGAATTGCTTCCATCCGAGCCACAGGTGTAAACACTTCATTGCAGTCAATGCCTTCGACTTGTCTAAACCCTTGAACCACAGCCAAGCCTTATTTCTGATTATTACCCCTTGATCATCTTTCTTACACTTCAAGACTCATTTAGTGCCAATCACCTTACCGCCTTTTGGTCTATCCACAAAGGTCCATACTCCTAACTTCTTGAACTGTAGGAGTTCTTCTTGCATAGCACTAACCCATGCCTCATCGTTTATGGCTTCACTTACATATTTTCGCTCAAATTGAGACACAAAACATTAATAAGCACCATCGTAAAGATAGCCTTTTTCCATGACTGAGGCATAATCAACTGAGTATAGCTGATTTCGTGTCTGCACTCCCGATAGTACATCCCCAATGATATTTTTTAGGGGATGATGCATATTAATTCAAGATCTAGGAGTGATGGGAGCAACTACTTCTTGGTCTAGATTTTGAATTTAAGGTTCAGTATCGGTAATTGTTGGAGTATGAGGTTCAGAAGTGTTAGAGGCATCAAGATCTGATGCTTGTGTACTTTCATTAGCAGGAACCTGCTTCTCCTGGTCCACATTTTCAGTCTCCACTGCTTCATCATCAGAGGAGGAGTCACTTACATCAAGCTCTCCCCTTGAAGGACTAGAAGAATCGTCTAGTGAAACCGATGTTGTCAAGTCTTGGGGAGGAGTGTTCAGAACATCATACATCATTGTAGCAGATAACATCATCAGACTGAGATGGAGGTAGATTGAAGAACTTAAAGAATCCTTTATAGTCGAAGAAGAAGGAAGGTCCTTTTCCAGTAGGGGGTGGTGTATCTTTGAACATCAACATTGCACCACACTTCTACCTGACCCGTTGAGTTGTTATAAACTCTCTTATCTGGTATACTGTATCCGGGAAAGATACCTTCTTCAGCCTTCTCACTGAACTTCCCAGTATGATTTTTCTTTAACAACATTCACAGTGTTCCAAATGGTTTGAGACTCCAAGTTTGGTTTACGTCAATGGAGCAGTTCATAACATGTTTTACCATGACGTTTGACCACCAAAACTCGATTGAGAGTGTAGCATGCATTAGCCACTACCTCGTTCCAAAATTGAATAAGTATTTTAGAATTGGCTAACATCGTTCTTGTTATCACTATCAAGCTATGATTCTTTCTTTCAGCAACGCCATTCATCTATGGAGTGTAGGCCGATGTAAATTGATGTACAATTCCTTTCTCTCTATAGAATGCCTCCATTTAGTGAATCTTGAACTTTGTTCTGTTGTCTAATCGAATTTGCCTTACTTTCAGCTTGTAGAGTGATTCCAAAGTAGTTACTAGATGTTTGAATGATTCAAAAGTCTTTGATTTGGATTTTAGAAACATCACCCAAGAGAATCTTAAGTAATCATCAGTTACTACATAATAGTACAGATCTCCAGCAATGCTCTTTGTGCTGACTGGGCCAAACAGATCCATGTGTAGAAGCTTGAGAGGAATGTCGATAGAATTAACTTTCTTTGCCTTGTGAGACTTATTGTAACGCCCCAAATAATGTCTAAGTGGGCCAAATAATAATAATGGGCTTAGACAAGATCATTTAATAAAAATAAGATGGATATGGGTTTTAGACTGATTAGACTTCGCGGGTTATGTGTTTGGCAAGTTTAAGGTCCTGGGAACGCCCGGTATATTTAAACGGACCAGCTTGAGCAATACTCATTTGCAACTCAACACTCTAGTTCTAGAGAGAGAGAGTAGAGAGAGAAAGTAGAGAGAATTCAAGATTCAAGGCTTGGTTGATCTCGGGATTGAAGATCGGTGTTCGTGGGCATCCAAACAACAAGAAAACACCAAGAATCCAAGTAAGAACATCATTTAATCGTTCCTTTTGATGTAAACCTAGATTCTAGGTTTGGGGTTTTTGAAAGTGGTAAAGATTCGACTAAAACTCATGTTTTTGTGTAAGAAAACATGTAAGAAGCTTAGATATAGCTTATTGGGTGATAAACCAAGGTTTTGGATGTAAAAGATTGAAGTTTTGGGTTAAAAATGGGTTGGTTCGTATTTTTCAACCCGTTCTACGAAACTGGGTATTCATCTAGCGAAATTAGTTGTTCGTGCAGCGAAACTGTGGATCTTCCGGCATAACTATAGTTTCGCAGGTGGTTTCACAGACATGGTTTTCCAACGAAAGTTGGGAGAAACTGGAAGCAAAACTGGCGGCGAAGATGCCAGCGAAACTAGCAGTGAAACTGCTGGCGAAACTAGCAGCGAAACTGCTGGACTGGTAGCGAAATTAGGCAGAAATTAACTCCCTTGAGTGTTAACTTATCTACAGGCTGTGTAGTGCAACCCTTGCTTTGAAATCATGATTGAGAAGCTACTCACTGAGTCTAGGTGAGTTCTATATCTCCTATTTTAAAGGTTTTAAACTAGTTTGGGGCTGGAAATGCATACTAAATATACGATTTAAATGACCAACATTTTAAGAGGTTTTAATGGGAAGATCGATTTTTCAATAAGGAAATGTGTTAAAATAAAAAATTTTCGCGCTGACCTGGCAGCACGGCTACAACCAGGGATGTTGCCCCTTGGACCCCACTAGGGGCCGCTGCCCCTAGGACTCCGCTGTCATGGGCTTCCGCCCCCGAACCCCCGCTGTCCCGCGGTGGGTTAGTTATGTCTTGTGATGATTTATGCTTGTTATGAATATGTTTATGTATGTGAATATGCAACGCATGGTGTTTAAGGTGATGCATGATTGATGCTATGTATCATGATGTTGATGTATCTTGGTTGTGTATGCTATGTATGTTATGTATGATATGTTTTCTTATGTTACTTATTACATATGATGACGTGACTTTACGTAGTGTGATATTGTTAATGAACGTAAAGTATTATTTTAACAAAGTGAAAGATTTAAGATAATAAAAGTGGAACATAATGAAGGAACAAATGAAAAGCGTTGCAAGCAAATGAAAAGAGGTTCACAACTCATTGAGAGTTGTTAGCTCAACTGTGTGTGTCTACAGCGTGCGATCTTGGCTAACTCATAAGGGTTCATACACACAGTAAGAGTTCAGTCTGGGTGACTGCTCCAATATGTGCGATTTCCTAATTACTGTGTGTTATACAGCGTGCGATCTTGGCTAACCCATAAGAGTTCACACACACACGGGGAGTCTGTCCTAGTGACCACTCCATACGTGCGATATGGGGTCCTTGTCGCTTAACCCTAGATGAATTGTTTGGTGCTCTAGAGGGGGGTTAAGCACATGACAGGACCTAGATAGAAGTGAAAGATAATAATTTACGAAAAGTGCGATAAGTACGAAATGTGCGAAACGTGCGAAATGTACGAAATGAACGATGATGAAGATAATAATGATTACATTGATGTATGTATGATGTGTGATCACGTGCGACAGTAATGAAAATGTTTTAACGAATGGAAGGTAATGCAATGTTTTTGTAAAACTAGAACTCACTTAGCAAGGCTGACTTTTTATGCATTTTCCAATTGGCAGGTGAGCATTGCTGAGGATGGCGCGGGGAAGCTACTTGGCATTTTTTGATGGCATTCTTTTGTAGAACGTTTTTGCATTGTAATACGAATGAACTATATTTTGTAATGAACGATGTATTATTTTGCAAAAGTGTTTATTTAAAGGAAATAAAAAGTTTGTTTAAAGTGTTTTCCGCTACATGATTTTGGTAAAGCTAATGTAATTATATGTTTTATGTGTGACGATTGACCAACTGTGAGCGTCCCGAGAACGGGACCTTACACTTCTTGGTCTTTTTCCTTTTCTTACATGCTACGCAAAGATCCAGAAGCTGGAAATTCTTGACAGTTACTCCATTCACTAAATCATTATGATGATTCATCTTCCTGGGATTAATGCGTCCCATTCTCCTATGCTAGGATTGAATCCCTCTCTGTTGCCTTTGACAAGAAGCATTAGACAATGTTCTTAGTTGTGAAGGCTTTTGATAGATCCAAGACATACTTATCATTGTATCTTGAAGCTGACATTAGAACTTTATCCTCCTGGATAACAATAATCCTTCTTCAACATGTAGTACTTCTTGTTGTCAAAACAACTTGGAATCCTTTATTACAGATCTGGGAGACAGAAAGCAAGTTGTTCCGAAGTTGTTGAGCGTAGTTGACCTTGTCAAACTTCACTTTCTCGTTTCCCACTTCACCTTGAGCGGTGATGTAACCTCCTTTATTTCCAGCAAATGAAACATATCCCCCTTTAATTTGTTTGACATTAAAAAGAAGGGATGAATTCCTGGTCATGTGCCTAGACGCCCCACTATCAATGATCCAAGTATTAATGATAGCTGTGTAGCGGATACCCTGTACATTTACGGAAATTGATTAGTCCTGGTTTGGGACCCAAGCCTTAACTTGCTTGGGTGACCAAGAGGAATCACACATCATGAACTCAACCCACTATCCATTAGAGGATAAGGATACATTGTTCTTCTTTATGTTCTCATTATCAGACAAATTACTTGTTTTTTCTTTCCATAAACCAGTTTTGTGTAAGGCATGTTTGTGATAAACAGACGACTGGCTTATAGTTTGAACTTTAGGTTAACTAATACTCTTAGGGGGAGTATTAGATCTCATTTTAGAAAAACTTGGTTTTGCATCATAAAGTTCAATTTTCTTTTTGGGCGTCTAATAATAAGGACAATTAGGAGAGATATGTCCTCGTTTTCCACAACTGTAGCATGATCTTCTTTTTATACGTTTAGGAAAAATTTTATGTGGGGTTCAGTTTGGTAAGGGTGTGAGATGAGTGTGGTTGGGTTTTGTCACTTCTCTTTTAGATGTTTCTGCTTCTTTAACAAAATTAATTGTTTTAACATTTTTATCATCTTTAACCTTTAGTTTATTTGGACTTTGACAAGTAACACGTGTTTGGTTAACTGGATTAGTCATTTTGGGTTCAGATGTAGACGTGTGTGAACCTGACCTTACATTAACCTTTTCAAATTTATCATCCAAATTTTCAATAGGCATCTTATCTTTTGATTTCAAAGTAGACTCCTTCTGTTTAGTGCTATTCTTCATGGGTTTTCCCGTTGAATCAGGATCACTAACCAGAGGAGTGGACACCACATGATCCTTAACTGGGATGTTATTTAGTGTTCTACATTTAGTATTCAAAATAATTGCATATGGTGACAGAACTACTTTGTAACCCAAACCTTCCCCATTGTTTCATTCTTTCACTAAGTTTTGAACTATGTGTGAAGAACTAGCCAAGCTATGCAGTTTTTGTTTTAAAGAATCAACTTCGACTTCTAAAACTTCTTTTTCCTTTTTCGTTTCTTCCAAAGAATTTAAATAAAATATTATGTCATTTGCTAGATTTAAAGCAACAACCTTGGTTTCCCGTAGTTGTTTTCCCAAAAGTTCTATTTTTCTTTGTAACTGCACTCATTTTGTTGTAAAATACAATTGACCTCAGTGCAGAGTCGTAAGTCATTTACTAAATTATCATTGTGTTCTAATGACCTTGAAAATTTTAGATCAATGCTATCCCTAAATTTGTTATGTTCAGTACAAGCATGTTTATCAAATAATTTGTCATTAGAACTTACCTGTGAGGAATCAGATGAGTCAGCCATCAACACCGTTTTAGGCTCTTCGTTGACTGGAGATTCTGAGTTTGTTGCTCTGAGCTCTTCCTCAACCAAAGGATTTACCACATTCATAACTTCTTCGGTATCTAACATCGCTTGCTCAGCTATGATCTCACCTTCACTAGCAGATCCATCATCCAATGCCTCAACCAAGGTAATGTTTGATTCACCCAGAGACAAAAAATAGAAGGACCAGTCCTGCACTTCATCACCTTGAGCCGTCAAGGCTTTTGTCTCTTTGCTTGAAGATGCAGTTCCAATGATGTCTTTGTCTTGACGGTTGAATGTTGGAAATAGGTTTCCATTGCCAGTTTTCTTGGGCTTTACACATTCATATTTCGGTTCCTGAGGTATTGGTTTAGGAAGGAGTAGATGAACTAGACACGAAAGCGGTTTGTAACGGTGCTCCTGACACAGCTGGAGTTGGAACTGATTTGTAAAGTGAAGGATGTTGAACATAAGATCCTTTCTTCGACTTGTATTTCATTCTTAATTCTTCCTCTCTTAACTTCAGGATGAAGTCATTATGTCTAACGTCACAAGAATGTCGTTTTGTGTTAGATTAGACACAAATGAATCCCATTCATCCGGCAAACCATCTGCAAAGCTTAAAACTTTATCTTCCATAGACGTTGTCATACCATGAGTGTGCAACTCACTCATTAGATGGTAGAACATGTCAATAGTGTCATCCAAGCTCTCCTTCCTTATCAAGGAGAAATTATCAAATTCCTTCTTGAGAGATTTAGCCTTCTGTGCTTTGAGAGTAGCGTTTCCATCATATCTCTTCCCCAATGCTTCCCATAACTTTTTAGCCTGCTTGTTCTCAGAGAACTGATGAAAGATGCCCTTTGGTATCGACTGAGTCAACAAAGCATATACTTTCTTTTCAGCATTTAACAGAGTCTTCTGAGCTTCACTCATTCCTTCCAAGGTTAACTTGACTCCATTAGCACTGACTGGTATCGTGTAACCAGTCTCAATGGATGTCCAAAGATTAGGATCAACTATGTTTAAATATATTTTAAACTGTTGTTTCCATTGTGGATAATCATCTAACGTTATCAGCTTTGGCGGTTTATTATGATTTCCAATCTCATTCTCCAGAAGCAGAAGGTACTGGATGCGAGAGTCCTTTCCGGCAGAAAATGCAGCAAATTGATCTTCCATTGCTTTAAACTTGGTACTTTTGGAACAACAATGTTTCACTTGTGCAAATGGACTATGAGTATGGGTCACTCGTGCGAATGAAGGGTGCGAATGAATTCAATCATGTGATTGGATTCAGTCATGCGTATGAACAAGACGATTGGAATCAAACAACTGGAGTTGTTCAGTCGTGCGAATGAGGGATGCGACTGAGAATAGTCGTGCAGATGGAGTATACGATTGAGTTCAATCGTGCGACTGGACCAATCGTGCGACTAAAAGTTGCTGTTTTTGCAAAATCAAATATTTTGACACTTTGACATAAAAACACGATTTTCCCAAAAACCCTAATCTGCCATATAAAGAAAAACAAAACTTTAATGCATGCAAACGTTGAAAACACCTTTAGAACCAACATGGTGACTCTTTTGAATTAAAACGTAAGTTTTAACACCAAAACTAATCAAATCCACGCAAAATTAAGAGCCAAAGCTCTAATACCACTTGTCAAGACGATGTACGTACGGAATACTAACAGATTCTGCGTGAAACCAGATCAAATAGTGTGGAATCCTACTTGATTAGTGATCCAATCAGTGAGAATGATAACCCGATCGATATAACAATGAACTAAACATTAAGAACGAGTAGGAATCGATCAAGAACAAACTTTGAAGTTAGATTGGCTGTCTTGGACGTTTTGGACGGCTAGGGTTTTTCAAGTGTTTCAAGTATTCTGAAAAGTTATCAAGTGTTATGTTTTTTTACGAATTAAATGGTATTTATAGATTTGTAGTTTCCATTCGCAAGACTGAACCATTAGCATGGTTCAGTCGTGCGACTGAATCATGCAATTGAGTCATAAGCACGACTGAAGGTTCAGTCGTGCGACTAAGTCAATCTTATGTCTCAATCATATGACTGATCCAGTCTCCTGGTTCAGTCATGCGACTGGTCCATAAGCATGATATATTCATGCGTATGGTCCATAATTATGGTCCATTAGCATGAATACTCACCCGACTCGGTTGAACACATTTCTCAATCATTATTGACTAAGAACTATGTACAACAACCTCAAACCTATATAATAAGTTCATACATAGGAATTATACTCAACACAATAATAATATGAAATAATTAAACATTAATAAACATCAACCACACATTATATTTCATTGAACCATTACATTACACATGTGTAAGAAATGAAAGACTTTTACATTTGAGCACATAAACTAGGTAAATCATGTATCTATAGTCTGAACAGTGTTCATGCGACTAAACATTTAGGTGATTTTTAGATGATTTCAACACCTCAAATGCCTAATTCATGTTCTTTGTAACAACCTGATCTTCACAAATTTTTCAAAACTTGATAAAACGATCTAAAACTCTTCAATTAAGTCCCTAATACATCGATAATCAATCCTTCAGCATCATTTCTTTCAATTAACAAAGCTTTGATTCTCAATTTTGCAAACTCAGTGTTCGAGTTTGAAGAACTATTCGAACACAAAATCTATCAAAAACTTAGATTTGATTATGTAAATTCACTCATTGTGATTTAAATCATGTTTCTAGTTATTAAACATAACTAAATCATCAATTAATTGCACAATTACGATCAAATCACATATTCAAGTGATTAAAAATGCTAAAAACATCATTTTTGGACTTCAAATCACTGAACCGAAAGCTCTGATACCATTTGATAGGTTCAAATGGATCGATCTGTGATTGTTATCAAGATTTTGACAATAATATGAACAATGTCATCAACACAAACAAATATCAGAAAAATTCATAGAGTTTCTATTGATATTAGTAGGATTAGAAAATGCAATTGAGAGAATAATATCTAAAGTCTTAACCTGCACACATACAAGCAATCCTATTTATACTAATAACAAGAAACAAAAAGAAACATATATTTACATAATAAGTCCCTAAACTATGACAAAACTAATGTAAAGACTAAAATACTAATCTTTCTAGGGTTCTAACACTTTGTTCCATATGAATTGATGTGTTTAACCTTGGGGGATCAGCACACAATGATACTTCATTCATATTTGGAGGAACAAATGGATAACATGCATTATCAGATCCTGCATTATTCAAACCTGAGTTAAATGAATCTGTTAGAGCATCTATATCAAACAACCAAGATGATCCTTTACAAATTTAGTAAACAAGGATTCATCAAATGACACATTAGGAGTTTCTTCCATAATGTTATGTTGTGAAATATAGATCCTGTAAGATTTAGATGTTGAAGAATAACCAACAAAGAAACTATCATAGGCCTTTTCTGAAAATTTTCCTAATTGTTCTGTTATATTTATAATTGATACATGACAGTCAAAAGCTCTAAGATATCCTATGTAAGGTTTTCTTTTGAATAAACGCTCATAAGGTATTTTATTATGTTCTTTGACAATGAATGTCCTGTTTTGAACATTGCATGTTATATTCACTACTTCAGCCCAAAATGTTCTTGGTAGTTGTGAATCAGCTAGCATTGTTCTTGCTACTTCAATAAGTGTTCTGTTTCTTCTTTCAGTAGCTCCATTTGTTATGGAGTTCTTGGTGTACTGAATTGTCTTGCAATACTTTATTCCTAGAAAAAGAATCTAGATCAGTATTAACAAATTCAGTCCCATTATCACTCCTAAATATTTTTACTTTTAAGCCAAGTTGGTTTTCAATCTTGATGACAAAGTTCATTAATGTTTCTGATGTTTCACACTTTTATTTTAAGAAAAAGACCCATATAAATATAGTGAAATCATCCACTATCACTAAACAATATTGCCTTTTTCCAATGCCTATTACATTGGTTGGACCAAACAGATACATGTGTAGCAATTTGAGTGGTGTAGTGTTTGTGTTGATGATTTTGGATTTATGTGACACTCTATGTTGTTTTCCTTTATAACATGAAGAATAATGGGTTGAACAATAAAACTCTTTCTTTGGTAGTCCAATGACTAAGTCATTTTTCACCAATTTCTTCATGTTCTTCAAGTTGGAATGAACAAGCCTTCTATGCCACAATTGAGATTCATCTTCTGATGACTTAGATAGAAGGCATGTTTCATGTCTTGTGAGTGTAGTGTTGTTTATTTCTATAACATATTTGTTTCCTTTTCTTCATGCTTTAAGAAGGATCCATTCTTCTAGAACTGAAAAACCTGACTTAAGAATGTAACAATTAGTGTTATCAAACAATGTAGTATAATTTTGATCACAAATTTGAGAGACACTCAATAAATGATACTGCAAATTTTCACAATAATTTACTTTCTCAAATTTGAGTACGCCATTGTTACCATTCCTTCACCAATTATTTTACCTCCCTTCTTATCCCCACCAAATGTCACATATGAAGCATTTTTATGTTTGAAGTCATGGAGAAGAGAACAGTTTCTTGTCATATGCCTGGAAACTATCAACATACCACTTGTTGTCAGCTCTCCAAGATTGTTCCTGCAAACAGACAGAAATCAATTAGAATTAACAACCCAAGCCTTAATGATCTTGGGTTTGCTAGAGGTGTCTAAAATGGTTACTCCTTCGTGAATAAGTCTTGAAGTTTCATTATTAATTTTAGTTTTAATTGATTCATTCTGAGTTGTTTCATGTGAGGATGATTCTATTGAAGATAAGGTTTTTGAACTTGCTCCTGGTTTCTCATTCTCTTCTTCATTCACCTTTGCTTTACTGTTTTGCTGTTTTGATTTTGATGATGAGCCTTGATTGTGAAAAGTTTCTTCATCTTTTGATTTTGACTGAGGTACATGAGTTCCCTTTTCAAAATTATCAAAAAAAAACATCATCAGCTTTTGTTTCTTTTTTAGTCAAATCCACCCTTTTGTGAGATGTTTTTTATTATTGAAATGTTGTTCTATTCTTCAAAGGTTCACCATCAGTGGATGTTT
This sequence comes from Flaveria trinervia, assembly GCA_025506515.1. Taxonomy (NCBI): domain Eukaryota; kingdom Viridiplantae; phylum Streptophyta; class Magnoliopsida; order Asterales; family Asteraceae; genus Flaveria; species Flaveria trinervia. The sequence goes on along the minus strand of CM046458.1, from coordinate 6,798,045 downwards.
TCTCCTTTGGATTTGGCTTTTGTTTTTGTTGCTGCTTCTTAGACTTTGAATCTTTTATCAGTAGATTGAGTGTCTAATTCAACTTTATCAGATTTTTTCTTCTTTCTGCTATTTGTTTTGTTTTTTTTGTTGAAATAACATTCCTGAGTTGAGTGATTATTTTTGTTACAAATAGCATAATGTTTATTGAAGTAATAGTTAGATGTCATATGATTCTTCATATTGCAAATGGAACAATAACTATTGAAGTAACAATCTTCTGTATTGTGATTTTTCATATGACACCATTTGCAATACATATCCTTTGATTCTTCATCAGAGTTAGCTGCTTTTTTCTTCTGTGTCAAATTTTGAGGCTTTGCATCCTTTTTCAATTTTTAAGTTGATTTATCATTTTTAGCTTTTGAGATTTTGATTTCTTTGTTGTAGTTTTTGCCTTCCGTAAATCATCTACTGACTCAGTAGATTTGGTTTTTCGTAGATCTGCTACCGAATAGGGTTTCTTCTTCTGAGGAAGATCTGTTGATTGCTTTTTCTTTCCTTTTCCTACGGAAGATCTGTGTACTTTCTTAATAGCAACACACTTTTCAGTTTCTTTCTCTGAAGGTTTTTGTTGTTGATGTAGTTCTTGAAGACCTTCATTTACTTGAGCTATTCTCTTGCAAATACTCTTCAGCATGTTTCTTTGTTTTGGTGGATATGGCAACTTTGATTCTTCAAGAACTTTTGGAATGATTGTTTTAAGAGGAACATTCTTACCAATATTCAGTAGATCATCATCATGTTCATCAGAATCATCCAAGTCATCACACCCATCAAAGTCAAATTCTGAGTCATTTTGTTCATTTTTTTCTGATTCAGAAGACTCAGTTTCATTCACCTTAGTTTCATTATGATTAATTAGTTTAGAATTTGTTTTAAACTTGGTGCTAGGCACAAAATGATTTGACAAGTTATTTGTCATTGATTCAGGTAAAGGTGAATAATTATCATTTATAAGAGGTGAAACAACATTATATCCCAACCCATACCTATTCTTTGATTCAATATGAGAATTTAATAATTTCTCATATTGCTGAGATGAAGATGAAACTTCTAAAGTTTCATTCAGTTGATGCATGATCAGCCATGGATTTTGTTAAGGAAGTGGTCAGATGCTCAACTTGGGCTTTTAGACTGTAATTTTCTGAAACAAGTTTATCTAAATCCTTTTGTAAATAGTTAATTTTGATTTGATATAATTTATGTTCTTTACATGGGATTCATTCAAAATCATTGTTTCTTTAACTTTATCAGCTAGTTGTTGAGCATGGACTCTGTATTTTTCAACTTCCTCAACATATATTGATGAACATAATCTATCTCTTACCTCTCTAGACATGGGTGGAACTTTGTTTTCCATGTGAGCCATTAAAGCTTGATTTTCTTCCAAGACTTCCTTCCAATACATACTCCAGTCATAGGTTCCATCTTGAAGTCTGATCAACCCAGCTTCTTTAGAGTTACTTGTTCCTGCTGTTGTATTTGTGGCTGGTGGGGATGAGTTAGTCAGTTGTGGTTGTCTGAAAGATCTTTGAGATGATGATGGTTGGTGAGACTGATGTTGCTGTTGTTGTGGCAAGTTAGGATTCGGTTGTTGATTGCATTCTCTAGAGAAATGTCCTTAGAGATTGCACTTGGAACATCATACTCTGACTTATCCACACTAATCTTTGATGATTTGCTTGCTGCAACCAAGTTTTTATTTCTCCTAAGATATTGTTTAGCTTTATAAACAATCATTTCCATTTGCCATTGTAGATCCATCTCCTCTACTACATCTGGAGGTAGTTCTTCTATGTCTTGCTGGCAAATGTTGGCAAATGTTAACGAGCTTCCCAGGTAAGCTTGAAAACTTGAACTGAAAGCTGCAGCTGCTTTTTGTTCTTCAGAGTCCAGAACAAAAGTGATAAGCTTTGTTTGATTCTTAGTTGATAAAAACTTTGTTGATGATGTAGATGTATCTAATCTATCATTAGTTCTTCCTTTTTCTTTTCCTATCTTACTTTGAGAAGATTTCATTAAAGGTTTTGATGCATAGAAACTTACTTCCTCTTCAGCTTCACTCAAAGTATAGAGTTGTCACTATCATTATCGGAAATAAAGGCACTTCCAGCACTTTTTGTTTCTTTATAATGATAGGGTGAGACATGTGTTCTCACACTCTTGTTTCTTGATTTTTCATCCATTTCAAGAGCCTCACTTTAGCAACCAATGTATCTAAACAAGTTGCTTTGAGGTCAATGGTATTCTTGAACATGGACACTGTTTGCTTCCAACTTTCTAGAAAAGTATGGAGTATCTTTTTGTTTAACTCCTCATTTGTATATTTCAACTCCAGTTCATCTCTGTTACTAGATGCATGAACCTATGGAGTTGTTGAGGAATTGATTCACCCTCAATATGATGAAATGTTTCATATTATGAACGAAGGGTGTCTCTCCTAATGCTTCTCATCTCATCACTTCCTTCACAAAGTGTATGAAGAATCTTTTACAAGGAATTTGCAGTTTTATAGTTCTCACATCTAATTAATATTTCTTCGGGTAAAGCCATACTAAGCAAGGTATATGCTTTAATATCAACTTTAACCTTCTTAATATCAAAAGGTGATAGATCCTTTGTACTAATAGGTTGATTATTGTCATATAATCCAGCCCAAGAGTGGGTGAAATATAAGGACCTTCAGTGATTGAAACCCATAAGTTAGAGTTTGTATAATTAACATGATTCCTAGACTTGATTTTTTAGGACTTACAATCTGCTTTTGTTTCCAACTTTAAAGGTTGGTATGATGATCCACCAAATTTACTCATGCTTAGTTGAGATCTAATATTTGAACTATTTCAGAATTTCTGTAAAGTAATGAACTAATTAGTGACGAAAACTTAATCAACAAAAATTAAGCAATTGAGGTCACAAATCAGTCACTCCTTTTAATGATAATTCAATTATCAACTTAAGGATTTTGTTAATGTATTTGTTCAAATAATCTTGAATAGTTGATCAATGTCAATCAATAACCCAGATCTCCTATTCAATTAATTTGAATATTAATTTATGTTAATTGAGCAATGGAACAGTACTCGCTGAATGACAATTCACTGTTTTAGTGTTCACACAAAGACGATTTCCTCAAAAACAATAGATCTAATAAACAAAAACTGATAAATCTAGTTTGACAAGCAAACGATTAAACACTATAAACACCGATAGATCAATCTATCTAAATCAATGAGCACTTGGCTCTGATACCACCTATGAATCCTAGGATCACAATCAGGAATTATCAGTGTTATAGTAACTCAAGTTAATGTTTGTGGAATCAACATTAACCTTGTTTTATTGTTTGATATAAAATATAATGATTGATGATTACGACAAACACAATTATAAGAACACAATTAGTGACAAGACAAGAATTAATTCAAACGTGTTTCATTAAAACTAATTAATGATTACAGATGAATTAATAATGAATGCTATAAACAATAAACGTTATGATTGTGTTGACGTTGATGTGACGGCGAACAGGATTGATGTGATGTTTGGGTTTGCCATTTGGTTGATTGTCTGTTTGTGTTTGTATCATCTTGTGTTGTGTATGCTTGTGTGTGCATACGTCCTCTTGATGTGAAACCTAGGATCCATATTTATAGGTACGCATGTTTCAGTTAAGGAAACACCGGATCTCTTGGGATTTTCACAACCGTCTTGTTGACGTGTTGACTTGTAATACTTGTATTATTTATATACAAGTGTTTGGACTCCACATGTACATAGTCTTCCGTAGATGTTTGTTCTTCTGCAGGAATCTTGATCTTCCAAAGGTACTTTGTTCTTCCAAAGATACTTTGTTCTTCCCAAGATATCTTGTTCTTTCGAAGGCATTTATTCTTCCGAATCTATCATGTTCTTTCGAAGGCATTTCTTCTTCCGAAGCTATCTTGACTTGTACTTCAAAGCTGTTTGTTCATCCGCAGAAGATATTTGGATGATTGCATTTGTGAGAAACATATCTACGGAAGAACAAAAATGTTCATCCGTAGATGTTTCTTACTCTTAATCAATTCCACAAATAGACCAAGTATAATGTTTTACCTGCAAACATATATATAAATCAACACAACTAAGAGTTAACCTATATACATAATGCATACATCAAAATAATGAATTAAAATCATTTATTACAAGTATTGTTCTTCCAAAGATACTTTGTTCTTCGGAAGATACCTTGTTCTTCTGAAGGCATTTGTTCTTCCAAAGCTATGTTGTTCTTCCGAAGGCATTTCTTCTTCTGAAGCTATCTTGACTTGTACTTCAAAGCTGTTTATTCATCCGCAGAAGATATTCGGATGATTGCATTTGTAAGAAACATATCTACGAAAGCTTAAAAATGTTCATCCGTAAATGTTTCTTACACTTAGTCAATTCCACAAATTGACCAAGTATAATGTTTTACGTGCAAACATATATATAAATCAACACAAATAAGAGCTAACCTATATACATAATGCATACAACAAAATAATGAATTAAAATCATTTATTAAAAGCATTGATTAAATTTCTATGCCTATAAAAAATGATCTAGATCTATAGTTCCTAGATCTAACAAAGAGCTTCAAGTTTCAATAAACTCTAAGCTTGATGCAATCATGAATATGATGGTGGAAATTAAGAAGGAATACAAGTTAAGAGACAAATCATTCGAGGCTTTAGTTAAGCCGGTTAGCCAACTCACTAAGGATGTAGCTTAACTTAAACGGGAGCAATGTGAGTTAGATCATGGCATCGTAGTTGATGTTGATGTGATGGAAGAGGTTATCGATTGTTCAGAGCATGATTTGAAAGGTTTCAAGTTAAAAGAAGATGTAACACCTCCAAAAGAGCTAAAGCATAATGTAGATCCAGTTTATCGCAACCATTCTTCTGTGCTTACTACTCCAACCACCAAAGTTGGGGAGGAAGATTTGAAGACAAAGATGAAGAAGGTTACACCAATGTACATTGGACAAGTTTTTAAGAAGTGGCTCTGCAATAACTACTTTTTACATCTCAATTAGTAGGAAACTATTATTGAATTGGCATGTCAACTATCGAGTGTTTGTTGGGAATTCATAGGTAAATGTTCTCTTAATCAACCATAAAGTATATCCGATAAATTTCAATTAGTATGCTTATTTTCTTTAAACATACTTCTCACCATTCCTACGATGGTTTGGTTTTTACATTCCACCACACCATTAAGTTGAGGCGTGTTGGAATCGTAAGTTGTCTCCTTATTCCCTAGTCATCATAGTAGGCATTGAATTATTTTAAACAAAACTCTCCTCCTTTGTCAGTTTGAAGCACTTTAATAGCACAATCACTTTCTTTCTCTTCCATCTATCTAAAGGGTTTAAATTTGCCAAATGAATCTCATTTGCTAGCAATAAAGTACCCCATGACATTGTTCAGAAATCATCTACTAACAAGAAATAATAAAAACTTTATCCAAGGCTTTGGACCTGCATAGGACTGTAAAGGTCAGCATGCACAAGTTCAAGTCTTTGTGTGCCCATCCGAGAGTGAGAGGTAAAGGACATGCAGGACCTTGATTGGTAAAATGAAGTTATACCCTTTTCTTTCAAGTTAAGATTCGATCCTTGCAAACAACCTTCACAATTTGTTAACTTTCTTATTTGTGGAAGACCTTTGACCATGTGATGGTCATAGAGTAACCTCATGCCATCGAAATTTAAGTGGGCATAGCTTTAATACCAAAGGTGAGAGTCGGTGTTCGAGTCAACAATTGTTACTTTAGGAGAAGAGTTGTTACCTGAGGTGATGACACATCAAGTAGAAACATGTTATTTGTTGGGTAATCTTGATAGAATATGAATTTGGGTCATTAGTTTCAGGTTACGGTTTAGTTGGAGCTTTGATTTTATGGATGTTGAGTCAATAAAAGTAGTTGGGTCATGTGCACATATGTGAAGTCATGAAATGAATTAGAAGTAGTCAGCAAGTGGAGTCGATATTTATGGTCATCTTTGACTTAGTGGGAGATGGTTCCAAGTAATTAAGAGATAGTATTTTTGTTATTTGAATACTTATGCAACATTAAGTTCATTAATCAATTAGAAAGTTTTTTAGCAAAATATATTCATCTTCTTCCTATCTATACTTGTGTGTTTTGAGTGTGTTTTATTTGGGTCTGAACTAACATTTGGTATCCGAGCACTCGGGTTGAAAAGGTGTTTTAAGAGTCGTGTTCCGAGAGGGGGTGCAGCCCTTTGCTGCAAGGCAAAAAGGCAGCAGCAGGAATAACAGAGGCTGAAGATGAAGACAGAGCAATTCATCGTAATTGTATGTGATTAGATAGAAAGAAGGTCTTTTTGAAAGTTAGTAAGAAAGAAATAAAAGGTGCCACAAGAAAGAAAAAATAAAAGAGGTTGTGTCGCTTAGTAAGAAAGAAAGAAGGCCTTGCCAGAAAGAGCAAGAAAGTGACTCATGCCGTAAGAAAGAAAGAGCAAGCATTGATTAAAAAGAAGAAAGAAAGCCAATCGAATGAGAAAGAAGAAATATTATGTCGCTAATTAGGAAGAAAAGAAAAAATTGATGACCGGGTCACCTAAAATTTAGTACCGGTGAAAGGCTGACGAGAAGAGACCGAAGCCTTAGTAGATCGAACGGCTTTAAAGAAAGACCGAAGAACTTGTCGATTTCAATGTCTCATCAATGAGTTCATTAAGAGTATGTTTATGATGATTTTGAGGTAGGAAACATAATTTTTACGATAGTTAGGCAATATATAGTTTTTATTTGAACCTACCATATATATGATAAGTAATGGGTGACTTTATGCATTGGATCGAAAATGCTAATTGATTTAAATGATGGATTGTAGCAAAAATTCAATCAAGAAAGATCAAACACATAATAATACTCGTAAAATGCTTGTATATTAATATGTGTTTGATCAAAATACAATAGTAGGGGGTACAGGGTTCTCATTGATGTGAACCATAAATGACATGTGTATTATGACAAGTGTATTATGACAAGTGTATTAGATGATGTTTGAGGAGCTAATTGAGATTGATGATTGAGTAGAGGTTGATTATGCTGATATGATTGCTAATTGCTTTGATGGCCTTGATGAATTTGATGATGTTGATAGCTTTGACCTGATGATTAAATATAGTTGCTTCTAGAGAATCTATTGTTGTTTCTTGGTGCATTGATTCTCTTGAGAAGTAGTCATTAATACCATAGTCATAGCACTTTACGTTTATCTTGTCATAACCCAACTTGGTGTTTTCATTTAGAGTCATTTTCTTTCCTTTTTAGCTCCCATGACAATCATAGCCATCTGCCACCAAAGATCCATCTCCTCTAGTCAGGATCCATTTCTTCTAAGCCTTTGTGTATAGATGCGCAGAGGTTAGTCTTCCATCAAAGTATGCTTCTAGGATGGACACAAAGACATTGTAAGTGGCCTTTTGTTCTTCGTTCACATGCTCATATGGAGCATAAGTTTGATATGAAGCTTGAGTTGAAGAGGATGGTATCTTTAAGGTCTAGCAAGCTGAGCAGATACAAATGCAAAATTCCCTGAAGAGGGTGGTATCAATATACAAAACATTTTCTGCGTATTATCATGTGTTTGATCTTTGTTGTTTGCATTCCGCTGCAATCCATCATTAAAATCAATTAGCGTATTCGATCCAAAGCAAAAAATCAACTGGTCAATTGGTATCTTAGCCACGGCTCTTATAATCGAATTGAAACTCACTGTATGGATCTGATTATCGATGGAATTGTCGATTGGTTTACAAATCTGAGAGTTCTATTAGATCTGTAATCAGATTGCTATTACTACTTAAAATCTTTTGGGTTTGAAAATTATTCTTTATATAGTAATAAAAATAATATCAGTATAAAATAATAATAATAATTATTATTATTAATAGAGTCGCAAGTAATATTATTGTTGAATAAATATTGCATAATATATATCTGTAACCAAATCATTTCATTTTATGATATAGTTGTTCGATAATCTTAAAACAATATAGATTTATTTATATCAAATTATTTCAAAATTTTATTACTCGTGTTTAAGCTCAATGGCTTAAGAACCTTTGTGTAATATGGTAGTAACATTTTCAATGATAATGGCAAATATAACTAAGGATAATATTGCTATACATTTGTTATAAGTAATGATAATTAGCTGCCACATAAACAAAATATTCGAAGAACAGTTCGTTAACTATTTGGTAGGAAGTTTGTTTATGTTTATTTATTTAATAAACGAATGAACATAAACAAGAAGTATGTGTTCTTTAAGTTAAACAAATGAAAATGAATAGAGGTCGCGTTCATTCACGAAGGTTTGATAACATGTTATTTTTGTTCATTTGTGTTTGTTCTTTTAAAGATTTTGTGTTTTATATTTTTACTTTACTGGTTATACTTTAAATAAAATGAACTATTGTAATACTATATGTCTCCACCAACATCTTCAATTTGAACATTGTTAACTTCAAATTAAGCTAAAGCTTGAGAAACTTGTTAATTTTTGTGTTAATTGTATTTATGGTAAGTATGATCGGAATATTATGTAAAGTTTGTGTTAAAACTTAAAAAGCATTCACTTATGTGCATATATATATTTTTTGTGTTTGTTTATGTTCAATTATATTTGTTAAGTATTTATGAACAGTTCATTAAGGGAAAACAAACAAGAAATATTGTTTTATTAAGGGAACACAAACAAAAAATATCATTCGATAAGTGTTCGTGAAGAGTTAAAGAACAACTTCATTTTATCAATGAATTAACACAAATATTATACTTTTCATGTTTGTTCGGTTTGTTTACAATCCTAATGATAATATTGAAACAAATAGGTACAATTTATCACTACATTTACGACCCCTCAACTATCCACAAATACAATAAACTAACTAAATAACTTACATAGGGCAATCAATCCTCACTTCAAGTTAATACAAGTTGCAAGATCAACTCATCTAGTTTACAATGTGAGTTCATACCCCTTTTCTTTGGTATATTAGGGTGGAAACATGCTATCAACTAAGAATTCAAATTTTAAAGTCAAAACTAGTCTTATGCAAATCTAATTATAAACATTCCAACACTAATAAAACTAAAGTGATTATACATTTTGCTATATTTTATGACACTTTTTACTACAAACTCCCTCTATTTTTCTAATATCTACACAACGATTAACTTTGGGGAAGCCATGGGAGTACGTGGATATATCTATTGGCCTGACAAGCCCATTAGATACTCGGGTTGATACATGCCAATCAATATTGAGCGTCCTTTGAGTTAGTGTTTTCTTTTTGACTTGAAAAGAGCTAAATGTTCAGAAACTGCGTACTAGACAAACATACTATTAGACCTATTGTGTTAGGAGGTTAGACGAGAGGGCATTTGATAACTAGGTTGGTTGTGGACTCATGTATAATAACTTAATTACTAGCATTTTAAAAACTATTTTTTGGTTTGTACATTGTTATCTACTATATGTATAATGCTAAACCTATGTTCTTACCAACTTCCTAGTAGAGATATTTTAGCATGTTTTCAAGTTGTGAAAAAATATTATTGTTGCTTTGCTCACGCTAGGTTTTAAAGACAAGTTTAGTTAGACCTAGTTAGAACTTGAATGAAATGAAGACCAATTTTTTTGTTTGGTTTATTTGTTTTTAGAATAGGTTTAATAAGTAATTTTCTTTAGTAATATTTATCTTTGTGTTATGATTCAATTTCAACGCACTCTTGGTATTTCTGTTTTAGCCGAGGGTTTGATAGATTTTATCCTTGTAGATTTTGCAAATATTTTATACATGTACCTACACTTATTTAAAAATTGGTTTGGAGGATAAATGGGGCTTTTCCGGCAAACCTATTAAAATCGATGAACTCTGACTCATAATAGTTGACTGACTATTAGCAACCTTTGCCCATGTAGATGGAAGATGGAGTTGGACTCGTATTTGCCGACGGTGGTGGTTGCTGATTGTGATGGTTAGGATGATAAATGGTGATGGTCGTGGTACGGTTAACGACTGTGTGAAAGGTGGTGAACATGTGTTAAGGTCCATAAATAGGTAACCGGTCGATGGAGGGTGGTGGTGATGGTGATTTGTGGAGTCTAGATTAAAGGAAAAAAGAGTGGAAGATAATAAATGGATGCAAGTAAGGGTATAATGGTCATTTCTTAAAAATCTAATAGAAAAATTAATATTAGTTAGAGATAGGGGCAATTTTATTATAACTTGACATATTTAATGGGTATCTTTTAACAAAATGATACTTAAGGACTAAACTTGAAAAACAACATTATCACACTGACCATTTGTGTAATTAACTCTAAACCTTAATTTGTAGAGCATAAAAAATGAAAAAAAGTTAATTACATGAAAGGTCCGTTTGCTCGAGCATGTTTTCACTCTTGGTTCCTAGGTTTGAAAAATTAGAAGTTTGGTCCAACGGTGTTTGTCAAAACATAACATAAAATGTCCATGACGTGGATGAAAATCATCTTTTTCTGTTAGTTTTCAAAAAAGTAGTAATGTACCCTTTGCGGAAACTTAAAACTTTAAGCCCACCACCTAAACGCCTACACCATCCGCACCACCACAAGTCTACAACCACCACCCTAACACCATCGGAACACCATCACCATCCCCATTACCACCATCCCTAACACCATGGAATGCCATCAGCATCCATGTTACCATAGGTTGCAACCACCATCTCCAACACCATTGGAATTCCACCACTAACCCCATCACCACCAGACTGCAACCACTATCTCCAACACCACGGGTTGCCACCTCGAATCCAATAAATGTTAAGGCTACAAAGATGGTGACGGGTGATGCTTTTGTTGGGACAGATCTACCATGTGATGATTTTGTGGTGCTTTGTGTAACATCCGTCCATTTTGAAAATAAAAAGCCAAATCTGAATCCGTTTGAGTCAGTTTTAGAAACCAAATTCATTAGTTAGCATATTTAATTAATTTTAATCTTTCAAATATAATAATTATACCATTTATTCAATTCTCATTTTTCAAATCATTTAGCAATCTATAATAAATTTTATAATTTATAAAATAAAATTTCATAAATTTATGAGGTTTATTTATAGAAATAAATAAATATATTTCAAAGTTTATAAAAAAACTATAATGTTATATAAGTTTATAAAATTTAAGGTTAACTTTGATATTTAATTAAAACACAAAGTTAATTTTACAATAGAAAATTTTGGGTTATATAATTTAGGGTTTATTTAGTAATCTTTGAAACTTAATTCAAAAGTTTGTTAAATAAAATGATAACAACTCAAAAATTAGGGGACCAAAGTGTAACTTTAGTTATAACCCAAACCAACCCCCTCCCTTCCGTCGTTTCCCCCTCTTTGTCCGGCCACCTTCTCCGGCCGAGTTCCGGTCAGCTTCACACACCCAAAACGCTTGATTAAAACGCAATTAAAAATATTAAACATCTCTTGAACCCGTTTCGAACCAGTGATCCGTTTCAATTTGAGTAAAACGGTTATTATCTTGACGAAACTCGAAACTGAACCTGCATTAATAATATTGAAACCAACTGATTTGAAATGAACTGAATCAAGTCTTTATAATTGAGGGGAAACAATGAAATTGACTCTTGAATCTATACCCGCATCTAAATTCATTTGAAATCATGTAAAGACCCCTATCGATCATCACCGTTTGATCGACCTGGAACTCATTCGTTCGTTTCCTTTGGAGCATCATATCTTTCAATTGAATGAGGAATTACAACTATTATCACCATAAGAAGTTTCACAATCCTCGAATTAGAGCAAACTTGTTCCACTAGAAACAACATTAACCCAAGTAATTACCGAGCACAAACAATCGATTTCATGTACAAAGCAAAAGCCCCATGTTGAATTCTATCAAAAATGTTGAATTGATGTTCAATTGGACTCAATCCGATTTCTAGGGTCCTTGTAATTTGAGGATTCGTTAATTAATGTATTTATAAAATTCTTTTAGGAACTTAAACAGATCCGGGCATCTAGCCCACTGGTTAACAACACCCACAAACACACAAGATGTCTCGGGTCCGACCCGGGCATCCTCAAATCATTTTTTAAACCTTTTCATTTTATAATTAAATTACAGAAATTAATATTACTCTATTAATTAAAATAAAAATTATGTTAATAATTATCCAGAAATTATTAATTTAATTTCTGAAAATTTAAAACAAGATAATCTTCTATTTTATTTAAAAACAAATAGTTTAATATCATAAAAACTATGACAAAAATTATTTTAAGATTATCTTTTTAGTACTTTATAAAATGGTCTTTAAATCAAATAAGTTATCTTAATAACTTATTTGAATAATTATTCATCAATTGATTATTTTGATCATAAGTTTAAATAATTACTAAATTAATTATTTACTTTCCACATTTTAATACTCAATCTTTATTCTATCAATTATTACAAATTAAAAATTCGAGTAATATTTAATTATTCAATTTCACTAACGATTCATGTTCGTTTTGATTATTTAATCAATTTATTCAATCTTTGTGGAATCAAAATATAATTAGTTACATTATTGTATTTAACCTAATCATCAAAACCCTAAATTCCAATTGAAACCCTAAATCACATTTGGTCGTTAAATCATATCTTTATTCTAATCCTAAGACACCAAATCTTAGGTTGAATCGTGAGGAAATTGTTGAAGCAAACCTTATTCTCTTATTATTATTTTAAAGTGCATCTTAAATCATGTGAGTTTTTCATGTCTCTTTTTTACTTTATTTCACACCTTTTGGGGTGAAACATGTAAATCTTATTTACATACACTTGTAACACATCTTGATACTTGTAATGCACGAGTAATTCGTCTAAAAACTTGTCATGGTTATTTGAGATATTTATGAGCATTATATGATAGTCATCTTGTAAACATCATTAACAATTGCTAGCCTAGCGACGTCATAGATCTATGGGTCTGACAAGCCTATTTGGTGCTAAAGCCCAGGTTATTGTTCGCTCTTGATGACGTATGACTTGTTCATCATGGGAACCAAGTACACTTAGCTAATCATTGTAACTTGTAATGGATATCTTGTCAATGTTTGATTGTATCATTAGGCTGTTTATATTCTTGCAATATTTCTTAACCTATGACATGAATTGTCTCTTAAACGTTGTTTTCATACGTATGTACAAATTCATGGGAACTCACCAACATTATTGTCAGGACCGTGTACGTATGGAATACTAACTGATTATGCGTGAAACCAGATTAAATAGTGTGGAGTCCTATTTTATTGGCGATCCAATCAGTGAGAACATTAACCCAATCGATATAAGGATAAACTAAATGTTAATAACGAGTAGAAATCGATCAAGAATGAACTTTGAAGTTGGATTGGCTATCTTGGACGTTCTGGACGGCTAGCGTTCGATAAGTTATGAAGTATTCTCAATTGTTATCTTTTTCCACGAATTAAGTGGCATTTATAGGTTTGTAGTTTCCATTCGTAAGAGTGAACCATTAGCATGGTTTAGTCGTGCGACTGAATCATGCGACTGAGTCATACGCACGATTGAAGGTTCAGTCGTGCAACTGAGTCAATCTTATGTCTCAATCATACAACTGATCCAGTCTCCTGGTTTAGTCGTGCGATTGGTCCATGAGCACTATGTATTCATGCGTATGGTCCATAAGTATGGTCCATTAGCATGAATAATCATCCAACTAACTTGAACACATTTCTTAATCATTATTGACTAAGAACTATGTACAATAACTTCAAACCTATATAATAAGTTCATATATATGAATTATACTTATCATAATAATAATATGAAATAATTAAACATGAATAAACATCAACCACATATTATATTTCATTAAACCAATTCATTACATATGTGTAAGACATGAAAGACTTTTACATTTAAGCTTAAAAACTAGGAACAACATGTATCTACAAACTCCCCCTTGGTCCTAGTTTACCCTATCGTCTAACACTCTTCACATGTTCCTGGAATTTCTTGTACTTCTCCTCTTTTGTGACGCCTGCATGTATTTCAAATGCAAAGTAGAGTGTGATCACATGTTGGAACTGTAGAGCTTGTACAATATCCTGTGTGTCATAGAACAGAGACCACTTGTATAATGTATAGACATCTTCAGCCAAAAAGTTAGTAAGCCACATTGGGTCGAATACCCTGATAGTCTCTATTTTTCCTTCTCTGTTCAAAACTATGACCGCTTCTCCCGTCCGCCAATCTTAATACCACCATTTGAAGTGTGGAGTGAAGTCCTGAGGCATTTCCTTTAAGGGAATCTTTGACATTGTGCATGAGGGACTCTAATTTAGCACTACTTTAGGTCTTCCAGATATAGGTTCCACTTCAGACTTACGGATAAACCTCTTAGGTTGTTGAGGTCTGAAGTTTACCCATCTGGTGTGGTATTCCTTCTTTAACGCAACCTCAAACCATCCAGACATTTTCCTCGGATTTGCATACAGAAGATCTAAACATGCCAGATGGTTGAGCTCAAAACGAGGAAGAGTCTTCAAATCATGCGGATATCCGAAGTACTCGATCCCTTTCTCTCTTTTAACAACATAGATCTCTAAGTCTTCAAAATACGCTCACGCAATAATCTTGCTTGATACTTTCTGATGTCTCTTTACTCTGTAGAGCTTTGTGTAGGCATTCTGCTTTGGCGGCGCGCGTTGCACTTTCATCTCAGCAAAACAAGCGGATTCAGCTTTCTTTAAGTCGGCATTAGCGTCCAAAGATTGGGCTTGGCTTTCATCTTTTTCTTTCTCCTTTTCCATCTCCTCTAGTTTCTCAATGTAGCACTACCAAAAGTATCACCCAAGTTGGTATAACATTACCTTCATGGTCAGTGTACTCTGGATAATGCTTAGTAGTGACATCTTCTATCTCTATCTCATCTATATCTTTCAGCTCATCATCACTCGTAATATCAACTTCTGGAGCATCTTTAACAAGCTCGTCAGGATTCAGTCTGGACATTTCAGCGAGCTGTTCATCTATTAGATCATGAATAATCTCTCCCTCCTACGGAGTGTAGTTCACAGATCTTCTAACAATCCCTTGCAAGTCAAGAATCATGGTAAGTTGAGTTTTGACTTGCTGAAGGGGTTCGACATAATACTCATCTGTCTATTGAGCTTCATCTGTTTGATTAAACATTAAGCACATCACACATAACTCATTATATAAAACATTAAAACATAAACAAACATATATGATCATTAATTACATTAATGTAATATAAATTCAAGTACAAAAGTTTTTAAATACAAAAGACATCTAATAATTACTTTTGTCTTGATCTGCCGGTTCTTCAGCTGGAGGAGCTGAGGACGAGGCTCCTTGATCTTGGTTTTTTAGTGCGCCTCTCCTTAGCTTTTGTAGAGGCTGATGCAGCCGCATCACCTTCTTGATCATCATCATCCTGTTTATCTTTACCGCTCAGTCCTCCTTCATCCTCATCTTCCTTAGATTCATCTTCATCCTCATCATCATTATCATCATCACCATCCTTAATCTTCAACGGCTCGCTCTTTGATCCCTTAAGCTTTAGCAATATCTTCTTGTTCTTTTTCTCAAGATCATCTATCCTCTTCACCGAATCCAACACCAGCTCATTTTGACTTTTTAGTGTGTGGTGGGCTTGGCCTAACGCTCTCTCATACTGAGCATTCTTCTCGCTCAGCCGAATAATATGCTTTGTTTGACCCGCGTTTACCGCCATTAGCTAATTCATCTGAGTAGCCCTCAGATCATCAGTACCAATAAGCTTTAGCACCATCCGGTTCAGGTTAGCCAGCTGCTCCTCTAACCCGACCATGGGTAGAGTAGGTCCAGGTGAGAATGTGGATTGGGTGGAGAGACTAGCTTGGTGAGTGGAGGTGGTAGTGGTGGAAGTGGTGAATATGGGAGGTGGAATGGGAGTGGAATATGGTGGAGTCGATGTGGTAGTGGTGGTCGGAGGAGTGATAGTGGTAGTGGAGGAGTGGTGGAGGTACTAGTAGATATGGTGGTAATGGTAGGAGATTTGGTAGTCGTGGTGGCTGGAGTGGTGGCTATAGTGGTGAGTGTGACAGTGGTGGTGGTAGCAGAAGATGTAATTGTAGTATACCTTGGCCTCTTACCCTTTTTGCCATAAGGGTGAGCCATTATTTTCTTCCTGGAGCCCTTTGCAATAGACACTCCCCCTTGGCAGATGGGTTGGTTAGGGGTGTAAATAGGATCATGACATCAGTAGCAGCACCCCTCGACTCAGCCTGGCATCCATCAACCACCTCTATGCCCTTCTCAGTTGCCACAACCCTACTCCCAACAATCCTCACTAGTGGCTCATCGTCCAACTCCTCATCTTCATTTATCTGGAAGTCTTGGTGGAAGGCAGCACTTTCTGTTCCACTAGGTGCCTCACCACCTTGACCCTGATCATGATCGTCATTATCATCGTCTTCTTTGTCGGTGGGTGCCATGATGGGCTCAACATTGGAGTCACTGTCATCATGACGCCACTTCTTGCGAGATGGTGCCACATACTCCTTGGTGGCAAAATGATCAAACAGTCTCCTCACCGAGAGTTTCACCTGCTTCCCCCGGTAGACCTTCATCCTACCCAATTTAGTATCATCCATCACCTCGAGTACAACCGCATCATCTCTCTCCTTAGGCAGTGAAGGAAGCTTCTAATCAATGATCATCTGTAGAAAACTTGGGTACATGCAAAAGCCTTCCTTGCCCTTGGCCTCCATGTTCTCCATCATATACATGAAGAGCATGTGGGAGAAACTGAATGGGTGGTTCAGCACCAGAGCAACATATGCATTCTGGATTTGATCTGACATCTTGTCAAATCCTCTTCTCCTTGATGCAATGCACTTGAGGATGACTTGAGCCAAGTAATTAAACTGGGGGCACAGGTTGTTCTTGTTGAGCACACCTTCGTAGATGTCCCCAGTGTACTTCATCTGCAGAAAGCAGTCCCTAACGGTCAGTGGATGTAGCTTGGTCGGGTGGTCACCATCCTCACCCACATCCGGGAGTCGCCTAAGATCTGCTACAGTAACACTGATTTTCTATCTGAAGATCAAGCTCCGGATACTGTGGGGCTCTGTGCACCTGTCTATCGTAGCACCTTCCCAGAAGGTCTGCTGTAGTGTTCTGTATGGCATGCAGGGTGTAAATATGGCCTTGAAGACCCTCGATCTCCTCAGAAAGGCTATGATCCATGCAAACTCGGAAGCATTCCAAGTAGTAGCATCTAAGTGAGCATAGATATTGTGCTTGGGGCTCATCGTCCATCTATCAGCTATGTTGCTATAACACAAGAAACATATACATTAGAGTTGTGTATAGGAGATGACAGTTGAAACTTAAACTGTTCTGATCAAGCTGGTTCAATAGTGCGATTGAACCATACGACTATGTTCAGTAGTGTGATTGAACCTGCGGATGAGTTCAATCATGGGATTGAGCTTGCGACTGAACTTAGTCGTATGTTAAGCCGTGCGGTTGAGTCAGTCGTGCGACTGAGTCACCGAATGATTCATTCATGCGATTGAATCGTGCACCTGGCTCAATCGTGCGACTGAGGTTCATTTGGAGTGTCCAATCGCATATTGCTCTGTTCGACACCCCAACCTTGAATCTTGGTCAAAACTTTATGTTTAGACTTATTAGATTTGCAGGGACTCTAATATCACTAAATGTCCTTTATATCAACGATTATGTCCATTTAAGTGGTCTATTTGAAGAGTTGTTCCTATTGCTTGATTTTAACGATTAGGTCGTTTAGGGTCTGATTACACCAGTCATTTTGGTCGATTTGAGTCTCACAATACCTGTAGATGAATGAGAAATCAGTTAGGATCGAAATCAGTGAGTAATCAAGATAAAGGAAATTTGCATAGAGTGTGTGCGTATGAGAGGTTTTTGAATGCTTTAAAGGGTGGTAAGGAATACGACTGACTCACCCCTCTATTTATACCGTCTTAATGTTCAGTCGTGCAACTGGACCCATATGCATGATCCAATCATGCGAATGGGGTTCAGTTGTGCAACTGGCTTGGACTTCATCATCCAGTCATACGATTGGTTCATTCCGGTGTTCCAATCGCATGATTGCCCCATACTCATGGTCCAATGGTGTGACTGGCTCATACTTATGGTTCAATCATGCGATTGGCTCATACTTATGGTCCATTCATGCAATTGGCTCATACTTATGGTCCAATCGTGTGAATGGCTCGTACTTATGGTCCAATCCGCTGATTGGCTCATACTTATCAGTTTGAACTCATACACTTTCACACCCTTAAACTTTTACCTTTTGATATAACATTATGAACACTAATCATCTCTGTAGGATCGGTTTATGTCATTAACACTTTGTTTTTCTCTCAAACTCACTTGAACAATACTCGGATGAAGATAGAGTCAATAAGATATGATCACAATATAATAAGTAATAAAGAACACAAGAAGTAATTTTCAAGGTACTTGCATATATTGCTTCTCAACTCAAATATTACAAGACTCCTACAAGCAGTATTTTATGAGTTATAATGAGAAACTATAAAATACTACCTACAGCCGAATATACTTTGATACCAGCTGGGATCCTATAACTAAAGCCTATACTACAAGACTATAGTTTAAGGTATCTCAGATAAAGTCTTATCTGAGATATGATAGTTAGGACATGTCCCTGACTTATGTTTTGTCACCAACTAAAGTTGGTAACTTGTACTATCATAAAAGGTGATTAGTGGAATAAAGTATGGTCAACTGCATGGCTCTTTGAGAAAATGCCATGCAGTATTAGAGGTCTGCAATGGAGTGTCAGAAACCATACTTATGTCCACTGGTTCATAGCAGTGTCTTTCGAAGGTTAAATGGTTTCGGAAGAACAAGTACTTCCTAAGCCACTTATACTTCGGAAAGGCTCCTTCTTCCGAGGCTTGAGAGCTTCTTCAGTCTTTATACTTCGGAAGCAGTCTTCTGAATTTATCTTCTTAGACTTGATCTTCGGAAGTGAGTTATTTGACTTCGGAAGTAGAGTTTGTCTTTGGAAGTTGATCTTTCACTTTGTCTTCGGAGGAACTCTACAACCTTCAGAAGTTCCACACTTAGCTTCGAAAGCCTTTGTAGGTAGCACCAAAATTGTCTAAGTGATTTGGTTTTGGTTGCACCAGCCTTCTTCTTGATCCAACAAACTCCCCCTAGGCTGATGCTACCAAAACCTCACTTGTCTCTGCTTCTCAAAACCTTCAGCACCAAGGAGAGTAAATATTTATTAGTTTCATTGTTCTTCCCTGATGTGGTGCTGAGAAGTTTGTACAAATCTTTCGTTGACAGGAACTCTAGTCTGTCACCCTAAATGATATGTACCCTTTGTTGTGGCCCTCTGAAAAGAGTTAGTTGATGGGAACTATAATCATATTCCCATCTAACTATACGTTACAATTCAAGACCCTCCACCATCTGTAGAAAGGCAGTGCCCTTGGTAGGAGGTCTTTCCTTGTCTTCCTTTATTCTTAAATTCAACTCTTCTTCAATCTTGGCTTTTGCAATTGCTCAGCTAGATGAAGACTGCTGAGATGATTTCTGATAAGAGCAGCAGTTTCAGAGTTGGAGGGGTTGGAGAATGGTTTCTCTGCTAACTTAGTAATATCAATCTGCTGGAGTGTAGTAGAGAGGTGGCATTCAGTCTGTTGACTTCACCATTCTCTCTTTCCATAACAAAGTTGTGAGAAGTTTCATCGAACCTCTACTAGATTATTTTATTTCTAGGCACAAGAGAATGACTAGGAATCCTATCCTATTTCTTTGTATCCAGTAGAGTCACCTGTTTCCTTCTTAGTCTCTTCTCTTCACCATTTAGTGAATCTGAGTTGAGGCCTAGAAGTCTAGTAGCCTAGTCCAGTGTTCCTTTGGGTAAATCAAGAAATCAATCTCTTGTGAGGGAACATGAAGATCCATCAACATAGGTAATGTTGACAGAGTCTTCCTCACATGAGACTTCGCTCATAGTTGTGCAATTGGTGAGCTTTGTCTTGATTGCCTAGAACTCCTCAAGAGAGAGATGTTTGGAAGGCTGAGGGGATGGTTTAGAAGGTTGTTGGGTAGGTTGTGGTGCAATGGTTCTGGGAATTGTTTTTGGTTGAAGGATGGGAAGTATAGGTGGTTGAGGTAAGGAAGTGGATATGGTAAGGATGTGGGTTCAGGTTGGGGTTGAGTGCTTGCAATGAAGGTCATCCCCTTTACACTTCTGTACATCTCCTTTCACTTTCCCAAGCGGATGTCAGCCTTGATTTCACTGACAATCCGTTGGAGTGTCCTTTCAGACATGGGACCCACCTGACTTCTAGAGAAGCCATGAGCCCGAAGATAGTCTTTCATCCAGGCCTTCTCAGTGAGCTTCTTGGTTGCAGTAACCCATGCTTCTTCCTCCTTCTTCTTCTTCTCCTTTAACTTTTCTCTTGCAGCCTTTCTTCTCTCTTTCTCCATTTGATCCTAGTCTTTGTTGTAGAGCCAAAGGATTGTTTGGAGAGTGTTCTTGAAGATTGAAGCCTCTAGAGGTTAGGAACTTTATCCTTTCCCTCCTAAGCTGCAAGTCAGCCTCCTTCTGTTCCTTTTCTTTCTCTTCCTCTAAGACCACCCTAGCTACTTCTTGTTGTTTTCCATGTTGCAGCCTGGTGCCTTTTCTAGTTTCACCAACTCCTCTAGTGGTAGCAGGAGTGTTTGTTTATTGGCAGGTCCTAGTTGAATGAGCTGATCAATGACCTCTTCTCTCTTCTTGTTGTAAATAGCCTCCTGGTTGGCTGCAGCTGCTTTTGTACTGGCAGCTAGCAGCTTCCCAGTTGGAAGTCTTCCTTTTCTCTATAATTCTCAATCTTCTCCTCTTCCTGAAGCTCTTCTGCAGTCATCTTCTTCTTCCCTTTGTTATCCTTTGAAGAACTTGACTTTGGTGGTTCTTGGGGAGTGGATTCTGATTGTGAGAGAGGCAAAGAGGGTGTTTGGGCTAGAGGTAGATCCAGAAAATCCTCACTATTCACCTTAGATGCAAGTTCTAGGATTGCATCTATGATGGTTAGATCCTCGGACAAAGAAAACAGTCCTTCTGCAACTTCTATTTCGGCTTCGAAAGATTTTGGTTGTTTTTCCGAGGCTTTAACTTCTGCTTCGGAAGTTCGAGGAGGTGTAGATTCTATCCCAACTGTTTCAATTGTTAGGCCATCAGTCCTTATTTCCCCTTCGAATTGAATCTCAGGTTTCATTTGGACCTTATGTTGATCAACTTCTTCCACAATGGTAGAAGGTGCACATATCCTCTTAAGCTCTTCTGCTCCAATGTACATCATTGTAGCATCAGGGCTTTGCGGATTAGTAGAGGATCTCAACAGAAACTTGGTAAAGAGTTTGTAGAGATCTCTGAGCATCCTTGGGTCGATTTGAAGTACAACTTGGGATGGCTCAGACAAAGTTGTGATGGGAGTTGAATGTATTGAAGTTGAAGTTGAAGTTTGGCTCTGTGGGTCCTCAAGTGTTTGTCTCTAAACACTCTCCCCCTTCTTCGTAGCATCATCTTGAGAGCTAGATGAGCTGGAGGAAAAGGTCAAGGAGACCTGAATGGGTACATGCCTAGCAGATCTCTCGGTCTATTTATCAGCTAGTTTAGCCTTGAGATTG
The DNA here is from genome assembly GCA_025506515.1 of Flaveria trinervia. Lineage (NCBI taxonomy): Eukaryota > Viridiplantae > Streptophyta > Magnoliopsida > Asterales > Asteraceae > Flaveria > Flaveria trinervia. The sequence goes on along the minus strand of CM046458.1, from coordinate 6,776,199 downwards.
TCAATTTCAAGTAGCCGAGTGGCAGACCTTTCCTCTAAAGTCCTAACCAAGGATTCAAGGTCTGAGACTTCAGAAAGAAGGTCTTGAATGAGGAGTTTCATGATTCCCTCATCTTCTTTTGAAGAATCATGGAGAGATGAGGTAACATACCTAGTATGCTCAGCCTCACCACCAGATGTGGTTTCTTGGCACCCTGGTTTATCTTGCTTAATGATGTCCCTTTCAGAGTCATCAAAAGGCATGTTTGCCACAGATTCAGTCTCAGAGATATTACCACTATCCATAAGGTTCATTGAGGCACTTTCTATAGTGGCAGTCGAATCTGCATGAGTCCCCTCCACATCAGTGGGACTCACCTTAGTTATGGATAGCTGATAGGGTCTTGAGATAAGGATCTCTCTGGCTCTGTTGATCTTGGAGTGGGTGGTGTAGATCAAATTCATTCCCATGGAGGGATGTTATCTCTTCATCAGTTTTGAAGAGAAGGTCAGTAAAAGATAAGGAGGTTAAACCTACTAACCCAGGACCTTGGTCAATGTCTACAGGCATTGAGCCTCTGGTGGGGCTGTCCCTTGTTGGCTACTCAGAAGAGTGTAAATACTCACTTTAAGGTCTTATGGCTAAGGTTTGGGGCTCATAGGTCTGAGATTAAGGAGACTTAGGACCCATATTGAGGTTAAATGAGAAGGATGGTGAGACCTCAGACTAAGTGGGAGCCCATTGTTCCACTCTATCCTTTTTGGATAGAACAGGAGGAGCTTGTTCAATCAGAGTAGATTGAACAAGGGTTCGTTTAGGGCGTCTCTGGTATGTGATGGTGATAGGATGAGAAGGCAGTGTTGGCATTATGGAGGTGGTTGCTGGTGTGGGTTCATCACCTATGGGGTGAACAAGGATGTCACAAGGAGTTATACGCTCAATCATTTCTAGAAGTAAAGAAGTGTACCTTCTAGTGAAGTTTGTGGATACCTTCTTCAAAGTCTTGAAGATGGTAGGCCTCATGTGAGGGACAGGCAGAGCAGCTGCGTAGACAAGCTGACTCTGTTCCAACTCACAGTTGATTATGTGTTGAATGAATCTGGGATACATAAAGAATGTTTCCGTTTGAAGATTCCCAATCAGATTGGTAAACACAAATCTTGAGTAATTGAAGCGGAGGCCTCTCACCATTCCATGAACTAAGCATCCTAGTTCATATGGGATTTGGTCCCATCCCCTAGATTTATTTGACAGATAATGAAGGACAACATGCAGGAGGAAGTTCCAGTTGTAGGAGAAGTTGAATTTGTAGACAGTCGACCTGCTCACGTCTCCACCATATCCCATGAGGATCTAAGTGCTGTCTAAATCTGTTTTAGGAAATTCAGTAGGAGCTCCCTCGTCATGAAGCTTGAGATGTTCCCTGATAAGTTGTTCAGTAATGACGAACTCTTGTCCACAAATGCTGGACCTAATCACACGAACCCCATTTAGGGTTTCAACTCAACTGTTATCCCAAAAGTCAGCCATTTGATTGGAGTAAAAAGTGGGATTTATAGTTAAGGCCGTGTAGTAGGATGATTGGGTGAGAAATGAGATGATTTCAGAGAAGTCAGCATCTCTTGAAGAATCAAGAAATGCGACTTGGTTATGCTGAGGGTTGAGTGCCATTTTTGAAAGGTGAATTTCGATGAGTTTGAGCTAGGGTGAATTGAGAGTGAAGGAAACTTTTAGGGCAGTAAAATTTGGGTAAGAAGATGAAATTGAATAGTTGGGATTATTTAAAAGAGGGTGGAAAGGCGGTAATAGGGGTTAGGATAAGGCGATGTGATATTTTAGTGGAAGAAATGACAATGGCGGTAAGATTAAAATTAGTTAAATAATCCGACATCATTAACAAAATATTTGCTTTTTACAGTGTGGGGCCCAAGAGATTCTGTTACATAGTAAAATCTCTCTTCCGAATATAAAACATTTCCGAAGGTAATTTGTCTTTCGAAGGCAATTCTTACTTCTGAATGGAGAGATTTCATAATTTTCAGAAGTAGATCTGATATGAAATCAATCGCTTCTTTGGAGACCAAAAACACTTCCGAGAAGAAAATTATCCTTTGAGAAATTTTGCTTCAGAAGATATGAAAATAACTTCCAAGGGTTAATTTCTCTTTGGAAGAAATTTATAGTTAGAAAATTTCAAAGAGATCTTTTGTAACAGGGCTTAAATTGTATTGACATAAGACATTAAATATTACAAAGTTTTTCAAAAGAGGTAAACTAATCAATGTTTATCATCCCAATAGCTGCTATGAGAAACTTGAATCATTGTTCATCAAAAGCTTTGGTGAACAAATCAACATATTGTTCATTTGAGTCGACTTTGATTAGCTTAATCAGATTTTTCTCATGAATCTCTCTAATGAAATGGTACCTGATATCAAGATGCTTTGTCTTGGAGTGCTTCACCGGATTTTCAGTAATGGAGATAGCACTGTTGTTGTCAATATGGATAGGAATACTCATAAAGTTGAATCCATGGTCTAACATATGGTTCTGAATCCACAGCAACTGAGCACAGTAGCTAGCAGCAGCAATGTATTTAGCTTCAGCAGTTTATGTAGAGACACAAGATTATTTCTTGCATTGCCATGAGATGATCCTTCCACCAAGAAATTATCATCCTCTTGATGTTGATTTCTTGTCAATGTTGCAGCCACCATAGTCACTATCAGAGTATCCATAGAGATTGAAATCACTATTTCTTGGATACCAGAGACCTAATTTAGGTGCACCTTTGAGGTATCTGAGGATTCTCTTTGTAGCAGCTAGGTGAGATACCTTTGGAGCAGCCTAATATTTTGCACAGATGCAGGTAGCAAACATGATATCAGGTCTACTAGCTGTGAGATACATCAGAGAACCAATAATTGCCCTATACTGATGTTGATCAGTATCCTCCCCCTCAAGGTCAGGACAAAGATTATGGTTTATGGGTATAGGTGTCTTGGCTGGCTTGCAATCCTTCATCTCAAATCTCTTTAAGATGTCATTGACATACTTGGATTGATTGATGAAGAAGCCTTCCTTCAATCGCTTCACCTGAATTCCAAGGAAAATTCCATTTTTTCCATAGAACTCATCTCAAACTTTTTCTTCATAATGCTCTCAAAGTCTTTGCACATTTGGTCATTTGAAGAACCAAATATGATGTCATCAACATAGACTTGAACAAGCAAAATGTCCTTTCCAAACTTTCTAATGAAGAGTTTCTTGTCAATGGTACCTTTAATGTAGCCATTCTTCAGAAGAAACTGAGACAGGTCTCATACCATAGCCTAGGTGTTTGGTGTTGCACATATAGAGCCTTATCCAATTTGCAAACATAGTTGGGGTGTTGTGAGTCTTCAAATCCTGGTGGTTGGCATATATAGACTTCCTTATCTATATCCCCATATAGAAAGGCACACTTGACATCAATTTGGTAGACAGTGAAAATCTTAGATGCAGCATAAGCAAGGAAGATCCTAACTGCCTCAAGTCTTGCAACAGGTGCAAATACATCAGTATAATCGATTCCTTCCTCTTGGGTATATCCTTGAACCACTAGTCTTGCTTTATTCTTGATAATCAAGCCTCTATCATCTCTCTTATTTCTGAAAACCCATTTAGTGCCTATAGGTACTTGACCGGATGGTAGCGGACATCGGTTCCAAACCTTCTTTCTCTTGAACTGAAGCAGCTCCTCTTTCATCGATTCAAGCCAGCTACTATCTTTCAAGGCATCTTCTACCTTCTTGGGTTCCATTTGGGATAGAAAGCATGAGTACAAGCAGACATTCCTATGATGAGTCTACCCTCTTGTTCTCACACCTTCTGAGACATCCCCTATGATGTTCTCAGTTGGATGAGTGTTATGAACCCTAAGACGAGGAATCACTTCCAGTTGCAGAGATAGATCCAGGTTGGACATATTCTTCTTAGGAATTGAAACACTCTGTCCAGTTGTTGTTTCAAAGTCATTCAATAAGGACTGATTGAATGAATGAGAAACATCATCAATGGTTGGCTGTAGTGTAGCATCAACAGTTGCCTGCTCCTTCAAGATGCTACTTCCATCAGCTTGGTGTTGTGTAGGATCACCTAATGAGTTTTGAGGATCAGCAGGTGATTCACTTGTTAAAGCTTCACTATTCCTTGATATAGTGGAAGCTTGATTTATTATAGCTCTTGTAGAACTTGGACGAGGTCTGGGTAGCTCAAACAGTTGATCATCAGCAGCAGCATCAACATCATTTTGAGCACCTATTCCAGCTGAATCATTCTCTTAAGAAGGTTTAGAATAGTTTGAAACAATTCTAAATCAAAGATATGATTAGGGCCATTCCCCCTAACACAAAGAGTGTGCTCATTAACAACTATATTGGATGACTCCTTAAATTGTTGATTTTTAATGTTGTATACTCTATAAGCTTTAGAGCTAGAAGAGTATCCAACAAAGATAGCATCATTTGACTTTTCAGCAAATTTTGCTAAATTTTCCTTTGTGTTAAGTATGGTAAACCTACTGCCAAAGGACCTTAGAAAGCCAATGAATGGTGGCCTCTTGTTACATAGCTCATAAGGGGTTTTTCCATGTAGCTTAACTACAAGAACTCTGTTCTACACATAGCATGCAGTGCTGACTGCCTCTACCCAGAATGTTAGAGGTAGTTTGGAATCAGCTAACATAGTTCGAGCAGCCTCGATAAGTGTCCTGTTACTCTTCTCAGCAATACCGTTTTGTTGAGGAGTTCTGGGAGCACTATATTGTCTGGCAATCCCTTTTGAGTTACAGAATGAGTCAATAATGAAGTTCTTAAACTCAGTCCCTTGATCACTTCGAATTATCTTAACCTTGTCATCAATTTGATTTTCTATTTGAAGAATAAAAGAATTTAATGATTCACTAGTTTCATCTTTAGTTCTTAAAAAGAATACCCATGTAAATCTTGTAAAATCATCGACTATCACAAGGCAGTATGATTTCCTTCCAATGCTCATTATACTTGTGGGGCTAAAAAGATCCATGTGCAATAAGTGTAATGGAGTGGTGATAGAGTTAACATTTTTGGATTTGTGAGATGTCTAGTGTTGCTTCCCTTTCAGGCATGCAACACAGTTATCTTTGCAGAAAAATTCCTTTTTAGGCAAACCATGTACCAAGTTATTTTTTGCCAATTTATTCATTGTCTTAAAACTTACATGACACATACGTTTATGCCAAAGTGTTGACTCATCACTATCAGCTTTGGAAAGAACGCATGATACTTCACCCATTAGGGAAGCATTGTTCATATCCAGCTTGTACATATCCCCTTTCCTGGGAGATCTAAGAAGCACCAATTCTAGAGGAATAGTCATCCCTGGTTTGAGGATAATGCACTCATGTTCTGTAAAAAGCATTTGGTGCTTTTGATCACAAAACTGAGAAACACTTAACAGGTTGTGTTCAAGCTATTTGACAAAGTGAACTATGTCAAATTTTAACTTACCGTTGGATATACTCCCTCTGCCAGAAATACATCCTCCGACCTCACCACCAAATTGGACAGGACCTCCATCATAGTTCTTAAACTGTTGAAGGATAGATCTATTCCATCTCATGTGCCTGGAGCATCCACTGTCCACAACCCAGACATTGTTGTTCTTGTTATATGGATGTCCCTACACATAAGATGGGATTGTTAGTTTTGATTGGAAACCCAAGCCTTGTTGGTCTTGGGTTCTTCCAATGATAGTGACATAATTGAACCAAAAGATATGCATGGGGGTTCAATGGATGTCAATGAAGAAGACGTTTGAGTTGTATCATCTTCCTTGATCTTCCAATCCATCCTTTGGTTTATCATAGAGGATGAGCTTGTAGAAGCTTTTGCAGCATGACGTTCTTCTGAAGCTTCTTTCTTTTCGGAAGAAACCTTCACCACCTTTTCTTCCGAAGCAGTCTTCTTCCGGGATGGTTTCAAGGGAGCTTTCTTGTTCTTCCGAACTTTAGTAGCTTTGCTTCCGAAGCCATTTTCCCTTCTGAAGTAAGATTTTCATCCGAAAGCAACCTTGCTTCGGAAACCAGCTTTCCCTTTTTCTTCACTTGAACCGTTTGATAAGGTCCAAATGTGAAACCCTCCTTGACTCCTTATTTTCTAACATTATTTGACTAATGTGTGCTATCAGGATTGTAGTAACAATCTTTAGCCATGTGGTTTTGCAGACCACACATTATGCATGCAATGTTCGTCTTTTGGGAATGTGTGGGTTGCTGTTTCTTGGGCTTTTTCTCTTCATCAGCAACATTTCCCTTCAACTTCTGATCCTTTGGTAGGACAGGAGTGCTGGTATTACACTCCTTTCCTGAATCAAAAGTGCCTAACACTTGGAATCCAACTGAGATAAAGACACCTTTCTGCTTTGGGTCAATCTTCAGCTTAGACTCAGCCACTTTCTTGGCAGTTCTTCTAGTAGCTTTAGCTTTGCTTCTTCTGGCCTTAGTGGTTAGAATTTGCTCTTCACTAGGAGAGATAGCTACATCTACCTGTTCCTTCCCTATGGTGGCCACTATTATTGCTTCATCCTTCAACTCTAGTGAAGAAGGGTTAGCAGTTGGAACCTCTTGCTCCTTAGTACCACATCTAGGTTGTCTGATAGACTCATAAGAGTGTGATGGAGCAATTTTGTTGGTTTCCAACCCTCCTTTGTTCTGATAACAAACTTTGGAGTGGGAGGATGATGCAAGAATAGCTTGGAAGTTCTGCTTAGAAATAGCATGCTTCCTGGCTTGAGCCTCAGCAGTGATAAGCTGGGCTTGAGCCTCAGAAAATTTAGATATCAGATCTTTTATTTGAGTCTTGTAGTTGGTGTGTGCATGTTTTAATAGGGACACAATTTTCTCTAACTCCTCAATTTTCTTTTGGTAGTCAGATTCAGCCCTTGTAAAATCAGATTTTAAGATATTCAAAGACTCAATATCAGATCTAATTTCCATATTGTAATCCTAATATAATTTAACCTTAGCTATACAGGCAGGAGTACAGAGATGTTCATATACCTAGTTATCATCTGTTCTGGCCATGAGAGCTTGAGCAGGAGTCACATCCTGTACCATGAAGCTCTAGTCAACTTCTTGAGCCATTGCAGTTGTTTTAGTTTTCTTTCCAGTGGGCTTTGAGGTTGAGGGATGTGGAGGCCTATGGGGTTCCCGGATTGGTCTTGGGAGCCTTGCATTCCCTTGCACAGTTACCAAGTTGGTTACAGTTGTAACATTTTGCCTTGGTCTTGTCAAACCCAAACTTGCTGGTAGTTGGGTTTTGAGGGAAATGCCTTCCAGTTCTCTTGAAGAACTTCTTCGCTCTATAGCTTAAAAGAGCCATCTGTTGGACTTTGTCCACGTACTCTACATTGTCTAGACTAAAACACTCTAGATCATCAAAACAATATTGAAAATCACCAGAGTGTCCACTTCCTGAGACAAACGCACAACTTTCCTGAAAGGAATTGTGCTGAGCCTGTTGAGACCTTAGAGTCTCAGGGAAAGTGATGTATGTCCAGAAGAGCAGGATGGCTGGTGTGGTAAGTCAGGTAGTGCTGAGGTTGTGGGGGTATTGAGCCTACAGGAACTATTAGAGCATTGCTAGTAGGAAGGCTCAGAGTTCTGCTTGTTTGGTGGCCCTTCTTACTCTCCATCTCTAGGCGATATCCATCAAGGATGCCATAGAGTTCAGTCATAGTAAGAGTGTTCAAGTTCTATTAAAGTCTTCTGAGTTTGTTAAAACCTTTGATTGCTTGAGCTTGATTGAGCACTTGTTCCATTATTCCTTGGAGCTTTGCATTCTATTGAGAAGTGTCAATAATTGTTGCAATTAAAACATCTAGCTTTTGACTTGTCAAATCCAACAGTCTTGTTTGCACTTGGCTTGTATTTCTTGTTGACATAAGAATGTTTTTGAGTCCTGTAGGCAATCATCACCATCTGCCAGTTCAGGTCCATTTCTTCAACATCTTCAGGATCCATCTCAAATAAATCCTGCAAAACAAAATCTAGTTGAGTTAAATGGCTACCTTGATATGCTTGAAAACTGGCCATAAACGCAGTGAATGTAGTTTTGGACTCTTCATCCTCTAATAGGATATTAATAACATATTTAACTTTGCTAGATTTAGCAGAGTTAGATGATAAAGAAGTCTCTGTTTGAATATTTGATGATTGAGACTGTGGTTTAGGAGGAGATTGAGAATGAGACTGAGTTTTAGGAGGAGATTGAGAATGAGACTGAGTTTTATAAGCAGGTGCACTCGTAAATGATGAGTCAGTAAAAAATCCTGCTCCAACAAACAAATCTCCCTCTTCTTCAAAACTTTTCTCACTCTTTGCCATGAATGCATTCTCTATAGTGGTTGCACGAGAAGCAACAAACTGATATTGAGACATTGATGCTGCTCTATCGTTGTTTCTTGAGTTTTCATCAATCTCCACTGATTCTATTTTTGCAATAAGAAGATCTAGATCCATTGAAAACTTCTCTGTATGCTTTAGAAGGGTTACAGTTTGTTTCCATGATGATGGTAAAGCATTGAGTAGTCTGAGATTTAAATCTTCAAGATCAGGTTTGATACCAGCTGTTAACATCTCACTTATAAGTTGAACAAATCTGTTCATCATCTGATTTATTGTCTCCCTAGACAAATGTTGAAACAATTCTAATTATCTTTTTAGCTTTTGTTTCTTTAGATTTTGAATTTCCTTACCACCTTCACAAATGATCTTCAATGCTTTATATAGAGTACATCCAGTTTGATATGCATCAAGCCTTGTAAGAACTTCCAAAGGTAGTCCTTTACACATCAATGAATAGGCTTTAATATCATTCTTAACTCTTTTCAGATCATCTTCTTGAAGATCATCTTCTGGATAAGGTTCTGGAGAATCTTTAGTGTACACAAACCCTCTGTCAGGTCCATCAGTTATTATAGGAATGTATGGTCCTTTTTCTATAGATTTCCAAAGATTAGTGTCAATGGAATTAAAATGTTGTTTTAGCCTAAGAGACCAATTTTTGAAATCAGCTCTACTTTTAAGTTTTGGAACTCTGTTTTCAGAATTTCACCATTTTTATATTTCTGTTGTTTTAGATTTTGAATTTAAGAAAATAAATGCAAAAATTTTTGTTAACAAAAATTTCTAAGTATCACGATGATACGTCTAAACAGTGGTTATACTCCCAAATAGTTGATGCGCCTGAGTTTAGAAACGTCTAAGGGAATGCCTTAGAAAATTTTCCAAAACGTCTAAGGATTAATGCGTTAGAAAAAAATTTTTCAAGCGCCTAAACAGTTGTCAAACGCCTGAATAGTTGTCAAACGCCTAAACAGTTGTCAAGCGTCTAAACAGTTATGAAACGCCTAAACTGAGTTGTACTATTTCTCAACAAAGGTGATACGTTTGAGATTCTTCTCTTCAACAGTATTGAAATGACTAACTACAAACGTCTACACAGTGTTAATGCGCCTAACACTTTGACAAATTTTCAAGTCAATCTCAGCTCATGCGACACATTCATCATTTTCATATGAATGTAACAAACTCAAATCTTCTGAATTCTTCAAATATTGATGAATTCGATTGAAACTTTCCAATTAAGTGAATTTTATGCCTATAAACATTCTTTTAATATCAATTTGATTCAATTTTAACAACAAATCACTAAATTTTGAGATGTTCAGTTCGAAAACTTCAAACCTTTTTCGAACAACAAATTCAACAAATTGACTTGAATTTGATGAACTGAACTGCTAATTGTGCTTCAAATCATGTTCTTGATGATGAAACACAACTGAAATTCACAGATTTTCAATTGAATTGGATCTCAATCACAAATTCAATGAGATTTTTGAGGTTTTCAAGTTCGATAAACTTAAAAAATCAATCACTAACAGCTTACCAACAGCTCTGATATCATTTGATAGGATCAAATGAATCAATCTGTGATGATGTATGAACACAATTCAATGAAATTCACACAAAGTAATCAAATCAAAACAAGATATCAGCAAAATTTCAAGTTTCCATTAATATCAAGCTAAGACAATTACAAGTATGAAAGCAGGTTCGAATCTCTTTATCTACCTGCAAGACTAAGCTATTATACCAAAAACAAAAAGTAAAGGAACTAACAATTACACAAATAGTCCCTATACTATTACAAAATATTAAAAGATAAATAAAGACAACATGTTAATCTTTTTTTAGAGCACTTAACAAAAATAATATGAAGTTCTTTTTTAGGTTTGCCTGAAAAAATAGATATATTGCCACCATATATATTATTGTTACCTACCCAAGATTAAAAGAAGAGTTTTCTTGGTGTTATTGGAGTCTGTGCAATAACAATAAAAGGAAAGAAACAAATTTTGTCTTGGGGTCTACGATAAAAAAAACAATTTATTCTTTTTGTTTCTTATTGATGTTGATGTAGAACGCACACACAACCAAAGAAAAAAACTAGTAGGTGTTTCTTTTTTTGGTGAAGGAGTTTTGATGGAGATCAAGTACCAGGTTGAAACCCTTTGAGCTGTCGATTAGGGTTTAGTGAAGAACTCTTGGACTCGTCGGGTAAAGGCTAGGGTTTTGTGTTTTAAAGTGTTAGGATTGCGTACGGGATGATGTACTAACTGACTTACATGCATACCAACTCAAATAGTGCAGAATCCTATTTGATTGGCGATCCAATCAGTGAGAACGCACGTACAATCGAACTTAGATTGAATCTAAATGTTAAGAACAATTGCTAATCGATTTGGTGCGATCTATGAACTTGAAACAGGTTTTTAGAGGTCTCTGGATGGCTAGGTTCGATATTGTACGTCTGTATTCGAAGTCTTATGTTTTTCCATGAATTAAGTGGTATTTATAGGTTAGGGTTTCGCATTCGGGTGACTGAACCACTAGTATGGTTCAGTCGTGCGACTGAGTCATGCGGTTGATCCATTCACACGACTGAGTGTTCAGTCGTGCGACTAAGCCAATCTCATGTCACAATTGTGCGACTGATCCAGTCTCCTGGTTTATTCATGCAACTGGTTCATTAGCATGAAGTTGTTCATGCGTATGGTCCATTAGCATGGGCTATGGCATGTGAACTTCATATGACTAAGTTTGAATATGTTTCACAAACATTATTTGACTTAGATTTATTCAAACTACCACAAACCTATATAGTTAGTTCAATAAGCTTTAACATAGAATAATCAATGAAATATTCCACATTATAAGCACAACCACACATTGCATTTCATTAAGTACCCATTCTATTACATATATCAAAGACATGAAAGACAATTTACATTAAATGCATAAACTAGGTACATCTGTATCTACAAACTCCCCCTTGGACCTAGTTTAATCTATTTTCTAACATTCTTCATTAGCTTTTCGTATTTCTTGTACTTCTCCTCTCTTGTGACTCCTGCATGTATTTCAAAAGCAAAGCAGAGCCGTATCATATTCTGGAATTGGAGAGCTTGTACAATATCCTGCGAAACATAGAACAGTGGCCACTTGTATAAGGTGTAAACATCATCAGCTGACAAGTTAGTGAGCCACATGGGGTCAAACACCCTGATAGTTTCCATACTACCATTTCTGTTCAACACTATAACCTCCTCGCCTATTTTCCAATCGAAGTACCACCACTTGAAGTGTGGAGTGAAGTCCTGTGGCATTTCCCGTAGAGGGATTCTAGACATCGTGCGTGGAACTCTCCACTTCAGCACTATTTTTGGTTTTCCAGTAACGGCATCAACTTCAGATCTTCTGATATACCTTGTTGGTTATTGAGGTTTGAAGTTGACCCACCTAGTGTGGTACTCTATCTTTAAAGCAACTTCAAACCAGCCTAACATCTTACGAGGGTCAGCATATAGCAACTTCAATTTTGCTAGTTGGTTAAGCTCAAAACCCGGAAGAGTCTTCAGATCGTGTGGGAATCTAAAGTACTCGATCCCCTTCTCTCTTTTAACAACATAAACGTTATGATCTTCAAAATAGGCCCACGCTATAATTTTGCCTGACACCTTATGATGCTTCTTCACTTTATAGAGTTTGGTGTAGACATTTGACTTTGGAGCATTGCGCTGGGCTCTAATTTCTGCAAAACATGCTGCCCATTCAGCCTTTCTGATATTGACATCGGCGTCTGAGGCTTGGGCTTGGTCTTTATTCTTCTCCAGCTCATGTTCCATTTTATCCAGAGTTTCAAAACTATCACTAACAAGGGAGTCACCCAGATTGGGGACTATATATTTCCCTCGTTGTCAATATACTCTGGATAATGTTGGGCCGTGACATTTTCAATCTCTATCTCATCTATGTCATTTAGCCCATCGTCACTTTCCATGTTTACTGTAGGAGCATCCTTCATGATCTCATCAGGATTCAGTCGGAATATTTAGGCCAATTGCTCATTAGTGAGATCATGAATTATTTCTCCTTCTTCAAGAGTGTAACTCATAGATCTCCTAACTATCCCTTGCAGACAAAGAATCATAGTGAGTTGAGTCTTGATCTGCTGAAGGGGAGCAACATTGTATTCATCTCTTTGAAAATTTGGATCTGCTTGATTTAAAACATGTAACCCATCAACATTAGTCAATAATCAAAACAGTAAACATCAAATATATACATAAACATTAATTACATAATATTAATCCAAAATTCAATTACAAATTTTTCAAGTACATAAATATCAAACATTACTTTTCCCTGAATAGTCGGCGCGTCACTAGGAGGGGCAGAAGATGAGGCTCCTTGGTCTTGATTTCTCTTTGTATGCCTCTCTTGACCTTGAGCTGATGTAGATGCAGCTGCATCTCCTTCTTCATCATCATCAGTGTTCTGCCCTTCCCTAGTCTCTTCTTTCTCACTGGCCTCATCATCATCACTATCATCATCTTCACTATCATCATCATCATCATCATCATCATCATCACCTTCTCTTATCTTGAGTGGCTTATCCTTTGAGCCCTTGAGCTTGAGCATGATGGTCTTGTCTGATGCCTCCAACTCCTCTATCCTTTTTGCTGAGTGACGTTTTGCTCCTGGAGTTAGGCAATTTGCTCAGCTTGCTGTGAGATCTGCTATGCTTGGTAGTGTTTAGCTCCACAAGCTAACGTAGTTGGGAAGTCTTTTCTTCATCAGCAGCTTATAGCTTCAGCATCATACGGTTAAGTGCTGACAGTTGTTCCTCTACCCCAGTGGGGTTAGAGATGATCCTGTGTGGTATGTAGGGTGGGATGATGGTCCGGCTTGCTGGCTAGTGGTGGTGGTGGTGGCAGTGATGAATATTGGGGGTGCTATATATGTAGTGGTGGTGGGTGAGCTGTAGTGGTGATGGATGGGATATGGGTAGGTGGTGGAGTGATAGTGGTGGTGGCAGGTGGTGTGGTAGCAGTGGTGGTGGTAATGGTGGAAGGTGTGGCTGAGGTAGTGGTTGTGGTGGTAGATGAGGTCAAGCTAAACTTCAGTCTTTTCCCCTCTTGCCATAGGGGTGAACAGTGAGCCGCTTCTACCTTGAGCCTCTAGGCACTGAGGCTCCCCCTTGGCTGTTGGCGGGTCCAGGGCATGTGAGGGATCTGAATCAGCAGCAGCATCCCGGACTCCCCTGGGCATCCACCAACCACCGTAAACCTGTCTCTGTGGCAACCACCTTGCTGCCCACAGTCCTCGTCAAAGGCTCCCCATTACTCTCTGCCTCCTCATCGGGAGGACAGAAATCCTGGTGAAAGCTGGCAGTGTGGCATCGGTATGAGTAGGGGGTGGAGATGTAGTATGTGCAGGGCTGGCCCTAGAAACAGCGGGGCCAGACTCTCCACCCATGTCTCCGTCATCATCATCGGAGTCATCAGATGGAAGAGCAATCTGCTCTACATCTGAATCACTCTCCTTGTGGCGCCACTTTCGCCTAGCCGGCGCCATGTAATCAGCATGGGCCAGATGCCCGAAGAGTCTCTTCACAGGGGGCTTGACTTGCTTCCCCCTATAGACCTTCATATGGCCCAAGGTCGTGTCATCCATAATCTCAAGCGATACAGCATCATGGCTCTCCTTAGGCAAGGTAGGCAGCTTCTCAACAATAATCATCTATAATAACCTTGGATACATGCAGAAGCCCTCCTTGCCCTTGGCCTCAAGGTTCTCTATGAGGTAGGCAAATATCATACTAGAGAAACTGAAGGGGTGGTTGAGTACTAGTGCCACATAGGCATTCTGGATCTGGTCTGAGAGGTCATCAAAGCCACCCCTCCTTGACGCCATGCACTTCAGTATCACATGCGCCAAGTACTTAAACTGGGGCACATGTTGTTTTTGTTCAGCACACCTGCATTTATATCCCCAGCGTACTTCATCTGAGGAAGCACCCTCTCACTGTCAGAGGGTGTAGCCTGGTCGGGTGATCCGCATCATCACCCAGATCTAGAACTCGACATATATCAGCAGCTGTCACCTCTATATCCATCCCAAAAATGGTACTACGGATGCTGTAGGGCTCATGTGAACGATCAACCGATGCCCCCTCCTAGAGGGCCTACTGTATAGACCTATAGGGAGTGTATGGTGTGGATATAGCTCTGTGAATCCGAGATCTCTTTAGGAATGCAATGATCCCAGCAAACTCAGCACCGTTCCGAGTTGTAGCATCCAAATGAGCACAAATATTGTGCTTGGGTTGATGGTCCATCTATCAGCATCAATCTGTAATACAAGACACGTGGACATTAGATCACCACCACAACAAAAATCAGTTCAAGTTAACCTGTTTGAAATCAGTCTGGTTCAATCATGCGATTGAAGCACAGGACTAGGTGACCTAACATGCGACTGAATACAATTGGTGACTGAACATGCGACTGAGTTCAATCAGGTGACTGAACCTGAGATTGGTTCAGTCGGCCGACTGAGCTCATTCGTATTACTCATTCGGCTGACTGAGTCGTTTGGCCAGTTCAGTCGTATGATTGGAGTTCATCCGGGTGTCTAGTCACCTG
This sequence comes from Flaveria trinervia, assembly GCA_025506515.1. Taxonomy (NCBI): domain Eukaryota; kingdom Viridiplantae; phylum Streptophyta; class Magnoliopsida; order Asterales; family Asteraceae; genus Flaveria; species Flaveria trinervia. The sequence goes on along the minus strand of CM046458.1, from coordinate 6,761,151 downwards.
ACCTACTGTCTGTTCGAATGAAATTCGAATTTTGACCAAAACTTCAAATTAGACATCGTGTATTGGTTCATTCAACTCGCAATCACTCTACCAATCACCTAATAACCTTGATTTCAACATTTTACTTAGTTTAGTTAGGTTATTTGTCCAACTTAGTTTCGGTTCTTGGTTAGGGCCGAATGTCATGATTTTGGTATCAAATCGACTTAATTTTTGGTAGATTGCACCGCATTATACCTGTGTAAACACCAAAAAATGTCAGAATGTCACAATATGTAGTCAAATTAGGTCTGAAGAAATTTTGGCAGAGTAACGGCACTTTATGCGATTTTAGGGCGAATGAGTGGTGATGACCATATGCGATCGACTACTGCCTTATTTATACTGAATCTGATTTTAATCGGGCGATTGGACCAATTCGCTCTTTTCATTCGGGTGATTGGATCTCAGTCGTGCGATTGGTTTAGTCGATCACATCCAGTCGGTCGACTGGGTTTCAGTCGGGCGACTGACTCATTTGCACAACTCCATTCGGGGGACTGGCTCAATCTTGTAAGCCATTCGTGTGAATGGTTCATACTCATGCTTCATTCGGTTGTCTAGTGCATAAGTATGGTCCAATCGGATGACTGGTCCATACTCATGGTCCAGTCGTGTGAATGGATCATACTTATGGTTTTGACTTTATGACCATTTGACATTTAACCCCATTTAATAGTTGATTAAACATTACAAGCATTTGATCATCTCAGACATGATCATTTTAACTTTGAAAACTTTTGATCACCTCAGTCATGATCCTTTCAAACAAAACACATTTTGCCACCTCAGACGTGACCCATTTAACTTTGAAAGCACATTTGGTCACCTCAGATGTGACCCTTTTAAGTGAATAAATCCCAGATTGAATTCCACGACATAGTCCGACATATAACCTAAATTGACAAACTTAACAAAAGAACCTACTAGAATTGAAGACATATTTTTGTGATTTTGTGGGAGGTAGAAATCCTAAGATTGAAATCTAACAGATTTATTTCTTGAACAGACAGCTTCAAGTTATTTTGCCCATAAGAGAAATGATTCACTATGGAATCATACAGGTAATCAAATCATTAAGGATGTGTACTAAAAACATTGATGCTAGATTCTTGTTTTCGTCAAGAGTCATTAGCAAATTAGGAAATCATAGTAGTACTATAAGACACACACTTTGATTTGGACTTTCAAGAATTTCAGCCATGATGGTTGTGAGTATATTTGTCCACTTAAATCCATACATAGAATTTTGACACAGATTGGTTATGTTTTAAGGTTTACTTATTTCAATAAGCTTTTGTGGATCCCACGCTTATATGGTAATCAACATTCCTCAGGAGATTTTTGAGCGGTCTATGGGTATTTTGACAAGAAGAAACTATTCTTAGAGCTTTCAAAGAGAAGCCAAGCCTCAGGTCAGTGCCACCGCATAGTAGAGAGGCACATAATATCTTCTTGTTTGGGCAATTTATTTTGTTGCACAGATCGCACCAACAACAAGGTTATCAGTTTGATTGCTTTTTGCATTTTTCATCATGTGCTTTTCATATATGTTGGTCATCCGCAAACATTTCTGTTGTTTATTTTGCTCGTCACCCCTTGTTGGAACTTTGTTGATTGTGTTAACCAGAGATAAGATGATAACCCATAGCTTGTTGAACAATTTAGTTTGATCTTGAGATCACCAAAGAGGTCTACTTATCTATTGTGTTGAATCTACCGACATATCATCTAATGGTCTAGTAACCTCTAGGTCTAGTTTCTCCGTGTTACCTTAGTAGTCGCTAGTTTTACTATCATTTTCCTTTTATTTTTGCTTAGACTTCTCTTGTACTTTGAACTTCACATCTAATTCAAATTAAATCTTTTAAAGTCCCAAATGCTTTGTTCTTGTGTACTATCATTTTCCATAGCCGTTGAATCGAAATCTCGGTTACGATCTCATTTCTATCCGCTTGCATGTCCTCCTCCCTCGTGTTTTTTATTAATACTAACTTAACCTATTCTCCCCCTAAAATTCTAAAACCGTAAAAGATTTGCGTTTTTAGGATTTTAATAGGCGAAGAATTGAAACCAAAAATAAATAAATTAAATAAACTAGAATAAAAGAAAATAAAAGACAAAAGACTTGACTCATCAGACTAGACGTGTTCATCGTCTGGAATAACATCACTTTTCTTTTTAACGTCGTTGACCTCTAACAAATATAGAAAACGTGGTTTATCAAATGCTTTTGTATAGAGGTCAGTGCGTTGAAAATCCGTATTTATTTTAACAATATCGACTAGATTCTTTTCAAAACAATCACGTATTGTAAGGCCCCATTCCTGGGACGCTTACAGTTGGATTCCCATCGCACATAAAACATATATTTACATGCGTATTTCATAACATCACAGCGGAACACTAAAATAATCTTTCATTTCCATATAAATGCTTTTGCAAGTTAATACAACATTCAATACAAAACAGTTTGTTCGTATTACAGTGAAAAATCATTAATCAAAAGAATGTCATCCCAAAATAGCCAAGTAGCCGCGCGTGCCATCCTCAGCAACATTACCTGCCAACTGGAAACATATAAAAAGTCAGCGTTGCTGAGTGAGTTCTAGTTTTATAATAAATAATACTTTTCTTTCGTTAAAACCGTACTTTACATTCATGCGATCATACATCATACATATACAGATAACATCATTAGTATCTTCATCATTTTTTTCATTAACTTCCATTCGTTCGTACATTCTTACTTTCATTCATACGTTCATTACTTCCAGTGACATGTACATTACCCCGAACATTGTACACGAAGCGGGTAACTGGGCCTGAGGTCTTTCAGAGACCTTGAACATTGGGCACAGAGCTGACTCCAGTACCTAGGGCAAGTACATTCCCCATTTATCTTTTCTCTTTCATTTTGGATCTATGCAATATGTACTTAGGGCAAGTACATTCACCATTTATCCTTTCTCTTTCATTCTGGATCTATGCCATATGCTATACCCCGAACATTATGCACGAAGCAGGTAACTGAGCCTGAGGTGTTTTATAGACCTCGAACATTGTGCACGAAACTGACTCTAGCACCTAGGGCAAGCGGAAAGGATCCCATTCATATGTTCAATCACAATGATTGGACCCCAGTGTGCATCCTTCGGGGTAGCTAACCCGCACACCGTTGAGCTAACACCTTCATTGGGTGTGCACCTCCATACATTTGCTTGCAAGCCTTCTTACATTCATTTGTTCATTAATGCATGCATTCATTCATCATGTTCCTCTTTCATTATCTTTCGCTTTACGTTGCATAATACTTCCGGTTCGTTCATTAAGATAACACGTAAAGCCACGAAAAGATAAACATACATCATAACAAGGAACATAATATACAGTCATCATATCATACAAGGCAACATCATACATACATAACATGCATAATCATGCAACATCATCATCATCATGCCCAACATGCCCTCTAAGGCCTCAATCGTCATCTTACATGCTCTTATGGGAACCTTTATGTCCAACTTACATCTGCACTTTCCCCCGAAAGTCAGAAGTTAACTACACTTCTTCTCGGGTGCAACAGCCTTATTCAGGCGTATTGACACCCTTCAGTCGCATGGCCTCCATGCGACTGGGCATCATGCGAATGAACCAATGTGGATGAACACTCATGCGAATGAACACCCAATCGTGCAAATGGACTAATGCGGATGGACCTCGTGCGAATGGGACTAATGCGGATGAACACTCATGCGACTTGACCTTCAATCGCATGACCTTCATGCGATTGGCCTTTCAATCGTGTGAATGGACCTCAATCGTGCAAATGGACCTCAATTGTGCGAATGGACCCCAATCACACTCTATTTAGCCGTATGGCCTCCATTCGACCTCCAGTCGGTCGCCTAGCCTAGCTGATGCAGAATGCAGTTCATCCCGTCTGTAGCCGAGGGTTTTCGGCCTCCAAACTCATCTAAACCCATTCTAAGCCCAATTCGACCATCCTAAACCTTAGGGATGCATACCACAACACCATTCAAGCACACACAAGCCTGGAAAAGACCTCCAAACGCATCACACGCAACACACCCAAATGGGTCAAACACAAGTACATACAAAAACGGGTTTTCTATGCTTTCCAGCCCCAAAATCATTTGAAAACAAGTAAAAGAAAGGTCTTCGAACTCACACAAACGGCACCGAGAAGTAGAGCTTCGGTTTGACTTGCTACACGATGATTTTGGCTACTTGAACCAACCCGAATCAACATTTTTTCCTTTTTGCTTCCTTTCTCTCTTCTTCTCTCTTTTCTTGGCTGAAATATTGGTGTGGGGAGAGGGTAAAGGGTTGCCATCTTAAATAGGTTTCGTCCCTGAAACCTGTTATTCCTCGAACAAACGTGGGTAATGCTTTCTCATTTCTTCCTTAGTATCCCACATTGACTCGGATCCTTCCTGTGCTTCCACTGTACACGCACAAGAGGAACCACTTTATTTCTCAACCTTTTCTCTTTTCGATCGATGATTGCCACTGGTTGCTCCATGTAACTGAGCCGTTCGTCTACATCGATATCCTCTAGTGGAACAATCATATCTTCATCTGCCAAGCACTTCCTTAGATGAGATACGTGGAATTTCAGGTGAATTCCACTTAGCTCATCTGGTAACTCCAATCTATAGGCCACCTCTCCTTCTCGAGCAATGATTCAGAAAGGGCCTATATACATTGGGCTCAATTTGCCCCGCTTTCTGTCTATCGTTGGCTGCCTTCATGAAGGCCTTGATCTTTTCAAGCTTCTCAGTCGTAGCCTCGATTACCTTGATGCTCCCCAATTCCTTCTGACCAATATCACCCCAACAAACGGGTGTCCTGCATATCCTACCGTATAGCATCTCATATGGTGGCATACCGATGCTAGCATGATAGTTGTTGTTGTATGATAATTCGGCTAACGGTAGGTGGTCATCCCAACTTCCCCCAAAATCAATCTGTTGATACATGTATGTCCCTAGGTCTTGATATGAAATGTAATAGATCTTGTTTATCTGATTTGGATGTAATTTGATATGATTAATGAAATGATATGGATTGTTTGTGATTTGTAATGTCTAATATTTCATTAGTGAGTCAATATTGAATTGGTTAATTAGGTTAGTGATTGTTTGAATGGTTACACATAATGTTTATTAATTAATACATTCAAACTTAACATAATGAAGTTCTCATGCGAATGGCCCATGCGAATGGACCACACGCATGAATAACTTCATACGATTGACTCAGTCACACGACTGAACCAGGAGACTGGATCAGTCGTATGATTGACACATAAGATTGGCTCAGTCGCAAGACTGAACACTCAGTGGTGCGGATGAATCAACCGTATGGTTCAATCGCACGATTGAATCATACTAATGGTTCAGTCGCACGAATGAACAATACTAACCTATAAATACAACCCAATTCATGGAAAAACTAGAGAATTCATTCAATTACAATTCCAGACGTACCCTAGCCGTCCAAAAGCCTCCCAGTTAGTTCTCCAAGTTCATAGAACACATTAGATCGATTCCCAATCGATTTCTAACGTTAGTTTCAATTCGTTATTGATTCTTCGTGTGTTCTCACTGATTGGATCGCCAATCAAATAGGATTCTGCACTATTTGATCTGGTTTACACGCTAATCACTAGGTATTTCGTTCAAATACCAGGTCCTAACAATTGGTATCAGAGCCTTGGCTCTTGATTACGTGTGATCAATCAAGATTGATAAAAAGTTTGTGTTTTTGCACTAAAAACGTAATCTTTTGTGTCAAAAGTGATCTTGGACGTTCCCTGCTCATCAAAGTTTGGTTTCTACGGACTTAGGCGATTAGACCTTGCGAAATTTCAAATTTTTACGGCTAAAACACGTTTAACCTAGAAATTTTCGCAAAACAGCAGCTTCAGTCGCACGAGTGAGCCATTCGCACGACTGGACCTCATTCGCATTGCTCAGACGCACGATTGGACCTAGTCGCAACTCCATTCGTACGATTGAACCATTCGTTTGTAGTGTTCATACGCATCAGCTTCATTCGCACCACTGAACCGATCGCTTAGTTCAGCCGCACGATTGAACCAATCGCATAGTTCATTCGCACGGATAGCCCAATCGCATCCTTCAGTCACACCAGTTGACAGTTTGTTTTAGTAGACTTAAAGTTATTCGCCATGGAAGATCAAATGTCAGCATTTACTGCTGGGAAGGACTCTAGGATCCAGAACCTGCTGTTACTTGAGAGTGAGGTGGGTAATCATAATAAACCACCAAAGCTCTTAACGTTAGATGAGTTTCCCCACTGGAAAAAACGTTTTGAGATCTACCTCAATGGAGTGGATCCGAATCTGTGGGAAGCAATCGAGATTGGGTATAGTACGCCGGTGGGAGCCGATGGAGTAAAGCTAACCTTAGGAGGGATGATAGATGCGCAGAAAGTTAAATATAATGCAGAGAAGAGGGTTTATGCATTGATTACACAGTCTATCCCTAAAGACATTTTCCACCAGTACTCAGAGAATAAGCAGTCAAGAAACTATGGGATGAGCTGGAAAAGAGGTACGACGGGAATACTTCGTTGAAGGCAATCAAAGCTAAGGAGTTAAAGAAGGAATTCGATAAATTCTCATCGATGGGAAATGAGAGTTTGGACGATGTTATAGATAGATTCTACCATCTGATGAGTGAATTGCATACACATGGGGTGGCTACTACCATGGAAGAGAAAGTTACTAACTTTGCAGACGGATTGCCGGAAAAGTGGGCTTCATTCGTGTCTAACCTGAGACAGAATGGAATGCTGGCAAAGCTAGATATAAATGACTTCATTCTAAAGCTGCGAGAAGAAGCTCTTAGGATGAAGTACAGAGCTCAGAAGTCTTCGTATACTCAGAATCCAGCTTTGTACAATGCCACACCTCAAGCTAAGACATCTGGAGCACCTCTCCAGACTGCATTTGTGTCTAGCTCATCGGGTCTTCACATGCTTCTCCTTCAGGATCAGACACGTCGGGGTCTTCTTGTACCCATCATATTGGATCTGAAACAAATGCTACTAGACCGAAGACCGAGAACCTCGGTAATGTGACTGTAGAAGTAGCTCGAGAACACATGGATATTTTGGCTACAGTGGTTCATTCTTATGATGGACTTGTTGCTGGGAAGATTGGAAACTACCATCTGGCAGACGAGGACTATGAGCAGGTGGACGAAATGGAGCTTGAGAGAATGGACATAATGTGGGCCCTAGCTAATGCTATCCGGAGGACGAAGAAGTTTGTGAAAAAGACCGGACAGAACTTGGTAGCTACTAAGGATAGCACATTTGGCTTTGACAAGAGCAAAGTGACCTGCTTTAACTGTGGAGAGAAGGGGCACTTCAAGAGAGAATGTTTTAAGCCAAAGAAGACGGGTAACGGGAACCCATTCTCGTCCTTCACTCGTCAAGACAAGCAAGCTACTAGTTCTACTTCATCAAAAAGGATCCAAAAGCCTTGACTGCTCATAATGATGAAGGACAGGACTGGAGCTTTAGGTTTGTTTCTCCAGGGGAATCAAACATTGCTAGTGTAGAAGACATTGACGATGATTCTGCGAGTGAAGGAGATCTAGCAGTTGAGATAGCGATGTCAAATATTAAAGAGACAACTGCAACTGAGGTCAGCTACAAGCCTAAAGAGGAGACTACCATAGCAAAGACAGAAAAGACAGAATCACAAGAACCAGAGACATCTGATGCTGCGTTGATGGTTAACTCTTCTGAACCAACTCAGGTAAGTACCACTGACCAAATGCTTGATAATCATGCTTGTTCTGATTGTAATACGTTTTGAAATAGCATAGATGAGAAATTTACTAGGTTATTAGATCATAATGATAACTTAGTAAAAGATTTGCAACTGTGCACTGAGGCTAATAGAGTATTAAAACAAAATGAGCATAGTTACAAAGAAAAATAGACCTTTTGACTAAACAGCTTAAGGAAACCGAAGTAGTTGCATTTAACCAAGCTAGTGACATTAGGTACTATCTAAACTCCCTAGAAGACACTAAGAAGCAAAAGGCAGTTCTAGAAGTAGAAGTAAACTCATTAAAACAGAAACTGCACAGTTGGACAAGTTCATCACACATAGTCCAATACTTAGTGAAAGAAAGAAACAACGGGGAGGGTTTGGGTTACAAGTGATTCCACCACCACCTGAGAACTTGATGAACACTAAGAGTAGACCAGTAAATAATAACCCCATCAAGGATCATGTGGTGTCTACTCCTCTTGTTAGTGATCCAGATTCCTCATGTTCATCTATTGAATCTGGAAACAAACAAAAGGAGGCCACTTCAAAGGCAAAGGGTAAATTGCCTTGTGTTATTTGGAAAAAGAATTTCAAAAGGTTAACTTAAAGTCAGGTCAAACAGAGTCAAATCAGAACCTAAAAAGACTTCTAATGTTAATCTTTCACATGTTTTAGTCAAAACCAGTTAACCAAAAGGAAAAAGATGTTAAACATGTTAAAACAGTTAACTTTGTTAAACAAGAGAAACATCAAAGAACCAGAGTCAAAACCTAAAGAGAGTGATGTTACTAGAGTCACACACGTCCCACAAAGAAAGTTTAATCATAAAGTTGATAGCAGGTCATGCTACAACTGTGGAGAATGTGGACACATTGCTTCCTATTGTCCTTATTATCAGACACCTAGGAAGAAGATTGAACTTCAGGACTCAAAACCTAGGTCTTCTAAAAGGAGTTCTTTAACTCCACCTAGAAGAACTAGCAAACATAAAGTTCAACCCCTTAGCCAGTCAAATGTTTATCACAAACAGGCATTGCACAAATCTGGATTATGGAAAGAAAGTCCATCCTCTGTGTCTGTAATGATGACAAGAAGGAACCTGAGCTACCCTCACTCTCTAAGGGTCAATTGGGAATTCATGATGTGTGATGCCTCTAGGAAACCCAAGCCAGTAAAGGCTTGGGTTCCTAACCTAAACTAACGGTTTTTACTTGGTATGTGCAGGGTGTTCACTACAGTGCTGAAACCAGCACGTGGATTGTAGACAGCGGAGCATCCAGGCACATGATAGGAATAGGGCTCTTTTATCAAACGTAGGAAAATAAAAGGAGGGCATGTTTCGTTTGCGGGAAACAAGGGAGGCTATATCACAGCTCAGGAGAAGTTGGAAATCAGAAAGTTAAGTTTGATAAGGTGAACTACGTCCAACAACTTCAAAACAACTTACTTTCTGTTTCCCAAATCTGTGATAAAGGTTTTAAAGTCATATTCAACAACAAGAAGTGTTATGTCCTAATACAGATTATGTGATTCCGGAGGACCAAGTGCTGATGACAGCTTCAAGATATAAAGACCTTTATGTTTTGGATCTCTCAACAACTTTACAACAGATCATGAAGTTTAGTGCTTTCTATCAAAGCCACTGAGAAGGACTCCATCTCCTGCATAGGAGATGGGTCACATCAATCAGCGGAAGATGAATCACTTGATCCAGAAGGATCTTGTGAGAGGAGTTAATGTCAAGAATTTCCAACTTCCTGATTTTTGCGTAGCTTGCAAGAAAGGCAAATAGGCGAAGAAGTCTCATAAGGAAAAGAAAGTTCATTCAATAGAACTTCCTCTTGAACTTCTTCACATGGATCTGTTTGGTCCAATCAGTACAAAGAGCATAGCAGGCGACTTGTACTGTTTTGTGGTTACTGATGACTACTCAAGGTTCTCTTGGGTAATGTTTCTGAAGTCCAAATCAGAACCATTTGAGTCATTCAAGGAGTTAGTAACCACACTGGAATCTCTCTACAAGCTGAAGGTTAGACAAGTACGCTCAGGCATGGGACGGAATTCAAGAACCTGGATGGAGGCATACTGCAAGGAAAGGGAATTGTTCATCAATTCACTTCTGCCTACTCACCTCAGATGAATGGCATTGCTGAGAGAAAGAACAGAAGCTTGATAGAGACTGCATGGACTATGCTGGCAGACTCGAAACTGCCTATCCAATTTTGGAATGAGGCAGTTACTAATGCATGTTATACACTGAATCGAGTTCTGATTGTCAAGTGCCACGAAAGACATGTTACGAGCTACTACAAAGACGCAAACCGAATTTGGAGTATCTCAAACCATTTGGCGCGCCGTGCACACTTCTGAAGAAAACACAAGAAGGAAATTCAGTGAGAAGGTGGATGAAGGAATCTTTCTAGGATACAACATACCGAACAAGAGGGTTTACAAAAACTCACGGGTCTAGTAGAAGTGTGGTGTAATGTTGACGTTCAGAGATATACCACACCACCTACTGGCAAAGGACCCGCCTACTTTTTCGACTATGATGGATTCTTCAAGTCCTTCAACATCTCTCTCTCCCTCGGATGACGAGTTACCTACACGGATGATTATGATATCTTGAATACACCAACATCTAGCTCACAGGGAAATCATCTACTCAGTCAGGGGAAGTAGTCGACGGCAGTGACTCCTCCTCTGAAGATGAAGCTGAAGAAGATGACCAGAACAGTCAGGAGGAACAGGTTCTAGTTCTGCTGAAAGTCCACAGCATCTACCAGTGATGCACCTTTGACTTCGGAGCCTCAACTCCAACTACCTCAGATGCAGAACCAAATGTTCATAATCTTGGCTCTGAGGTAGCTGTTCCTACTACTCCAGGATCATGTCTAAATGTCTATCATCCCTTGTGAATGTCATTGGGGATTTCAGATCAGGAGTACAAACCCGAAATCAGCTGTACTCAACTGATTATGCCTCTGTTATGGAAAAGGGTTACATTCATGATGGTGCTTATCAATGTTTTGTCTCGCATTTGAGCCAATATACGTAAGTGATGCATTAAATGATGAGGCATGGGTGAGTGCCATGCAAGAAGAACTTCTTCAATTCAAGAAGTTAGGAGTATGGACTATGGTAGATAGACCTAAAGGTGCTAAAGTCATTGGCACCAATGGGTCTTGAAATGCAAGAAGGATGACCAAGGGGTCATTATCAGGAACAAGGCTCGACTGGTTGTTCAGGGATTTCGCCAAGTCGAGGGGATTGACTACAATGAAGTGTTTGCACCAGTGGCAAGGATGGAATCCATCCGTATCTTCCTTGCCTATGCATTGTATATGAAGATTAAAATCTATCAATTAGATGTGAAGAGTGCATTCCTTCATGGGGAAATTCGAGAGACATGTATGTCAGTCAACCTGAGGGATTTGAAGATCCTTATCATCGGACAGAGTTTACAAACTCGACAAGGCCTTATACGGGCTGCATCAAGCTCCTAGGGCCTGGTATGAGAAACTCTCAACTCATCTTGTGAAACACGGCTTTCGCAGGGGAGTTATTGACTGCACACTGTTCATCAAAGAAAAAGATGGAGACCTACTGCTAGTACAAATCTATGTCGATGACATAATCTTCAGTTCAAAGAACGAAGAATTATGCAAAGAGTTTGAAGCAGTTATGAAGAAAGAATTTGAGATGAGTGCTATGGGGGAGATGAAGTTCTTTCTCGGGTTACAAGTGGATCAGACTCCAAATGGGATATTTCTACATCAAACCATGTATGTAAGAGACATTCTCAGTCGTTTTGACATGGAGAATGGTTCTGCTGCTGGGACTCCACTTGCTACGAATCACGATATAGCACCTGATGAAAATGGAGATCTTGTAGATGCCACAATGTACCGAGCAATGATTGGATCCCTCATGTATCTCATGCCTCAAGACCTGATATCATGTATGCTACATGTTTATATTCTAGATATCATGCTAAGCCTAAGGTCAACCATCTGATCGGGGTCAAAAGGATATTTCCTTATTTGAAGGGTACACCCACACTTGGATTGTGGTATCCTCATGATGATGACTTTGAGCTCACGGCGTATAGTGACTTGGATTACGGGGGCTGCAAGATGAATTACAAGTCTACATCAGCAGGGTGTCAATTATTTGGCAGAAGATTAGTTACCTGGCAGTGTAAGAAGCAGACATCGGTTGCATTGTCAACCTGTGAAGCCGAATACGTTGCTGGTGCAAGTTGCTGTTCACAAGTCATCTGGATTCAACAGCAAATGCGGGATTACGTTTAAAGTTTTCTTCTACTCCTATTTTTGTTGATAACTCTGCTGTAATTGCAGTAACTAAAAATCTGGTCCAACATCCAAAGACCAACATATTGGTATTAAATACCACTTCATAAGAGATTGTTTTGAAAAGAACTTAATTGATGTGGTAAAAATTAATACTGATTTTCAACGCGCTGACCTCTATACTAAAGCCTTTGATAAACCACGTTTTCAATATTTGCTAGAGGTCAACGGCGTTAAAAAGAAAAGTGATGTTATTCCTGATGATGATCATGTGTAGTCCGATGTAGTTTAGTTAATTTTTCTTTTTCATTTTTTATTTATTTATTTATTTATTTTAGTCTGTTTAAATTAAACTCATGTTATTTTGTTGTTTATTAAAATCCTAAAATAATTAAACCAGTTATGATTTTAGTATTTTAGGGGGAGAATAAGTCAGCAAGTAACATTAAAAAAACGAGGGAGAAGGAGTGAAAAGCTGATATAAGGTAGATCGTATCTGTGATACCGATTCAAACCCTTTGGAATATGATAGTACACAGAAACAAATCAAAGGGACTTTAAAATTTTAATTTAGAAAAGATGCAAAATTCAAAGTATAGTCTGTGTAGTCTAAGCAATATAAAAGGGAAGATGATAGAAAAACTGGTAACTCCTAAGGTAACACAACGAGAGTAGACCTAGAGGTTGCTAGACCAAAATTGATATGTCGGTAGATTCAACACAATAGATGATTAAACCTGAATGGTGATCTCAAGATCAAACTAAGTTGTTCAACGGACTGTGGGCTTCTGTTAGGATCTCAGCATCTAGTTTGATCGATTCAAATGATTTCAGCAGCGGAATAGAGTACCAACTAGCACAATTCGAGCACGAATACCAAAGATATAGCAATGAACAGAATTAGTTTTTAGAGAGAGAAAGTTTCTGCAAAAGGAATATTTCATTCAATCACATGCTTTGGCATGGCTTGCACAAAATTACAATTTAGGTCATTCTTCTTTATATAAGGAAAAATGACGTAGCTGATGTCACTTGATAATGACATCTAACCGTTATTTAACAACTACTGAACACTAAAACTACTGAAGATGTCTAACACTGACATCTTCTTACAAGAAGCTAAGTGTTTACTTATTACAAAACTACTGATTAGAAACTATTGAAACTACAACGACTGAAGAACAGCTCTTCAGTCGTTTTACAAAACTACTGAAAGCAAAAACACAAAACTACTAATAAACACAACTACTAAAGAAGTACTCTTCAGCTGTTGTGACAAACTACTGAAACTTCAGCACTTGGTCTTCAGACTTGAACTTCAGACGCTTCATCAGCTGATGACTTCAGTAGATGTCATCAGCTGATGTCTTCAGTCTTTCTCTTCAGACTTTGTACATCAGTTGTTGATCTTCAGCACTTGTGGACTCTTCAGTTGTTGGACTTCAGTACTTTGGTCTTCAGCTTCAGCACTTGTATTCTTCAGCTGTTAACCTTCAGTACTTTGGTCTTCAGCTTCAGCACTTGTGTTCTTCAGCTGTTGACCTTCAGTACTTTGGTCTTCAGCTTCGGCACTTGTGTTCTTCAGCTGTTGGACTTCAGCACTTTAGTCTTCAGCTGTTTAAGTCTTCAGTACCTGATCTTCAGCTGTTGAAGTCTTCAGCACTTGTCGAATTGCTGATAAAGCCTTCAACAGTTGTTGTGATATCATGTGGGACTTTGAGGTTTTCTGATCTTGGCTCATTGGTTCTTTTGATCCAACAACTCCCCCTGAACCAATTCAGCCAAAACCTCTAATTGATTTATTTTCCCACTTATTGTTGGCAGAATGGTTGGTCTTTTTCCTCTTGATCATTGAGAAGATGACCCATATAAGCACTGGCCTGGGAATGAGTCTCTGATGATTTGGTTGGCAATGTATGGATGGGAGCTTTGTATTGGGGAGTTGGACACTGAGCTGTTCCCCCATCCATGAGACTCACTTCCCAACTATGAGCCTATAGGATTCCCAGGTGTAGGCCTCCAAAAATACAATTTGTTCCTCCATGGTGAGCTCCTCTGCCTCACCATCAAAGAATCTTCTGGCCCATAGTACTCAAACAGGAATTTGACCTGTTTTCCATTTTTGAGTACCACTGTTGTAATCTGTCTGTAAGCAAATTCATCAGGATGATGACCTCTAACAGCAGTGGTAACTCATCCTTTCGGATCTCATTCAGCCTCTTATACACCAGCCCCTTTTTGATCATTCTGTTCTCTAGCATCTTTTGTGGAGGCATGTTTAAGTGTAGGCCTTTTTGAAATCTTCCAGGATTTCCCAGGGTGAGACTACAAGGGCTAAGGAGATCACTTCATCTACAATCTTTTTCACTTGCCCATTGTATCTCTAAGGGATATTTTCTTTTGTATTCTGTGAGCCACCCTGGGATCAGGCCAAATTCTTACTCTTTCTTTCACATACTGAAAAGTATGTCTAAGAGTATAAATCCTCTGAGCTTGTTTTTTCATATTAATGATGGAGGAAGTGGCTGCATATGCTTTATCTACTCTTCTCAATAACTCTTCATCATGCAATCTGTGTTGTTGTTCTTCTTCTAATTTCACTTTGATTGCATCTCTTTGTTGCTCAGGAGTTATTGCAAGAGAGAGATCTTTGGCCTTAGGCAACTGCAGAACAGCTGAGATCGGCAGCCTATCTTCTTCATCATCATTTTCTTCTTCTTCCACAAGCCTCAACACCCTTCTCTTCTTCTGCTTAGGTGCATCATCGGCTGTTGGTTTTGAGGGTAAGGGAGTTGGTTTTGTGGGTTGTGGTTGTGGTTGTTTTGGAGAGGGAATGTTGACAGGCTGAGTTAGCATTTTGAGGTAAGTGTGGCTTTTGAGTGTTTGGCTAGCTCAGTCCTGCTCCCTGCTCTTGCTTCATTCAAAGCTTCGACTACTAAACCCTTAGTGTATGCTTCAGACGAACAGATCTTGGAGGTTATGGCCAAGATGCTGTCCCTGGTCCATGATTTTACTTCAATCAATGATCTCCCAAGGTATTTGCTGCTAAATCTGATCATGATCTCAAGTCTCTCTCTATCCATAGTGCTGTAGCTGGCCCATCTTTGTTGATCTCTTCGATCTCCAATCTTCTTATTTCAGAATCCAGCTTTTCAGTGTCGAAACCTTGCCTAAACAGCTGATCAATGATATTGTCCATTGATCTGCTGTGTTCAGCATCAGCCTTTTTAACCATTTCGTTCAAGTTCTTCTCTTTCTCAGCACTCTTCTTTTTCTTGTATGTGACATGAAAATCTTTTTGACTTTCATGTACTTTTTTCAATTCAGCTCCCTTCTCAATCACATTCTCCTTCTCTTTTCGGCCTCATACACACAATCCTCTCTTTTCACCTCTTTATCCTTCTCTTTCTCTCTCTCCTTCTCCATCCTCTTTCTTTTAGCTTTCACTGTTGAACTCTCCCCCTTTTTGGGTGCATTGGTTGCAAGGGATTGAGTAGCAGAAAGTTGTTGGCTCAGTACATCCTCCACCAGGGTCGTAAGACAGAAGAAAGTCTCTCATCAACAGTTTTAATAACAAATTCGGTTAGCTGCGGTGTGATGAGAGATAGGGGATTTTGAGGATACCATCCATTTGCTCAGGGGGGTTTTGGTCCTGAGAAATAGTGCCAGAAACAGAGGCAGGTGGCTGAGAATTTTGTAGTGGTTGTGTATTTAAGGGACCTTCAGAGGAAGGTGCCATCTGTTGGGTTGATGTGGTGGCAGATGGTCGTTCTCCTTGAGAGAGTTGGTCAAGTAGTTTTTGCAGCCTACTGACTTCCTCCTCTAGGATTGTGTTCTGGGCAAGAACATCATAGAAAAAGCCCAGGTCATCATCAGCAGATGCTGAATCACCTGACCTCCTACGTGTAGCAGGATGTACATGCACTGGTGTAGACCATTGTAACATGTGCTCCTTTGTCTTGAACTGGGACTTCCAGCCTCAGGACTTTGTCCTTCATCTAGTTTGCCTCTGGTGAGGTCTTAGGAATGTTACCAGCCTCAGTCTGATCATATGCTGATTCAGAAGAGGTGGCAGCCTCACTAGATGTTCTGGTCTCCATATCCACACCAGGAGATAGAACATCTAAACCCCGGTGCTGTGGGTTGTCAGAAGCATGTATATCCTCTTCTTCAATTGTTTTTGTTCTCGCCCTTTGTTGGTGGTGGTAGGGGAGGAGGAGAGGCATGCAGCTGAGTTAGCACATTGGCAATTATAATGGTTGGGCTTTGAGGGGCATTTGCATGGGGAGAGGGGATAGAAGCTGATTGCATCCGGGGTGAGGGATGCTCTTCAATAATAACCTCCTCAAGTGGAGAGGTCTCAGCAATGTGGTTCCCCTGAAATGGTTGCAACAGGATCCTTTTGAGAGGATACCTTGCGGTTGTTGCTGGTTGAGTCGTTAACACTACTGGGGGGTTGTTTATCCTGTTTGGGTGGTACAGGAGCATCATCAGGGGACTCATCTCCTGATTAGCTTTTTGGGTTGGATTTTGTAGGATCTGTTTGAGTGGGTGGAAGGGAAGGTTGATCTAGCATCCTTGTAGTTAGCTTCGCCTTTGTGAGTTTAGCCATCTCTAACCTTTTACCAGCTCCAGCCTCATCAGGGCTTCCACAATAATCCCTTTGTTGAATTGCTCAGACAGACAGATTCTGGTGGCTATAGCCAGAATGCTGTCCCTGGTCCATGCGCGATCTCCATTAATGATCTTCCCAAGTATTTTGCAATAACGGATCATTATTTCCAACCTCTCTTTCTCAAGAGCATCATACCCTGCCCATCGGGTTTGTATCTCTTGTACTTCTAACCTTCTGATCTCATTATCCAGTGTGGCTGTGTCAAACCCCTGCCTGAAGAGTTTTCAATTATTTTATCCATGGAGCGGCTGTGTGTGGTGTCAGCTTCTTTGACCAGCTCCTCCAAGGATTTGTCTTCAGCAGTGTGATCATCAGCACTTCTCTTTCGCTTGTACGTGAGCAGAGGTTGCTTTTCTTTTTCCTCCTCTTGGACTTGCTTCTCTTTCTGTTCCTCGGATCTTTTCCTCTTCCTTTCTTTCACTGCAGTACTCTCCCCCTTTTTGGTTGCATTGGAGGAAGGGGTTGGTACCGCAGAAAGAGTCTTTTGGACAACAGCATCAACCAGGGCTGTAATGTTAAGGAAAGCCTCTCATCAAGGGCTTTGATCACTATATCAGTGATTATGGGGGTGATGAGAGGGAGGGAATTTTGGAGTACAACACCTATTTGCTCAGGAGGGTTCTGTTCCTGAGAAGTAGGGCCTGAAGCAGAGGCAGGTGGTTGATTTTGGGGCTCTGTGTTTGGGAAACCTTCAAGGGAAGGTGCCATCTGTGGTGTATGATGGTGGCAGATGGACTTGCATCCTGAGACATCTTGGCCAGCAGCTCTTTGAGTCTGCTAACCTCATCCTCTAGAATGGTGTTTTGAGCAACTACATCATAGAAGAAGCTCAGGTCATCATCAGTTGATACTGAATCACCTGACCTCCTGCTTAGAGCAGATTTACATGCACTGGGTGTAGACCAGTTGGTGCATGTGCCCCTTGTGCTTGGTACTGGGGACTTCCAGCCTCAGGACATGTCCATCATCAGCTGTTGCCTCTAGGGAGGTCTTAGCAATGTTACCAGCCTCACTCTGGTCATGTGCTGAGTCAGAGGAGGTGGCAGCCTCACTAGATATTCTAAGCTCCTTGTCTACACCAGGAGATAGAATTGGGAAACCCCTATGCTGTGGGTTCTCAGGTGCACTGTGTTCCTCCCCTTAATTGTAGAGGAATTCCCAGTAGTAAGTGGTTTCTGGGGAGGGGGGGGAGTGCAATTGAGTCAGCACTTGTGCAACTATTAAAGTTGGGCTGTGAGGGGCGGTGTGTTTGGGGTAAGGGGTTAGAAGCAGTGTGCACCTGGGGTGGATGGTGCTCTTCAATGGCAATCTCCTCAAGTGAGGAAGATCCCAGATAAGTAGGTGCCCCTTGGGTTGCTGCAGGCTCCTGTTGAGAGGAAGCCTGAGCGGCTGTGGCTGGAAGAGTCATTGTATCCACTAGGGGGTTCGGACTAGTGGATATATCCTGCGTTTGTGTGTGCAGGAGCATCCTCAGGGGACTCAATTCCCTGAGTAGCCATTTTGGGTTTCTTTTTGGGGGTTTGGTGGGGACATTGGATTTGGAGGTGGTGGCTGTGGGTTCCAGCTGCGTGGGTTTCGCAGCTTGGCAGCCAGTTTGAGTGTCCGGTCAGAGTTGTGCCGGGAGTATACTTCTGGCAGAACAGCCGTAGCAGGGACTCCCAAGCCAACAAGTCCCTCAGCATTAAGCTGGTCTATAATAATGGCCATTATGAACCGTGGATAGAGTATCCAACGGTTGGCAGTTAGTTTTTGAGCCATATCTTTGAGCTCTGGAAATATTAATTCTGAAAGTTAGTGGTTGTTGCTCAGGATAGAATACATTACCTGCTGCCATTTGGTGGACATTTGATCCCAAGACGACGTCTTAGGGGCCAAACATACATTGACCATGTGAAAAATCAGGCGCTCAGCGTCATTAAAGTGTTTCTTCATGATGGTGGTGGCACTGAGATCACCTGATATCCATGCTGAACAAATGATAGATCTATGGTGCCTTCGGTATCCAGCAGGAGAAGTAGCATCACTCAGTTGAAGAATTTTACGGATTATTGCAGGAGTAATGACTATTCTTGTTGTTGACGACTGAACGGAGGGATCGTGTGTTGCTTCCCGTTGTAACAGAACATTCATCCAAAATTGGTTCAAGGATTCGGCATGTAAGACGGGGTTCAGAAGGAATGCCTTGTTGTATGGGACTGAACCATAAGATCGATAGCAGTATCGAACTTAGTCCAGATCGGCGATTTTGTGAGGTAGGCAACACAGTTGTGTCGCGGTTTAATTTGCATAGACGCCATGGGAAGGAAGTTTTGGAGAGGAACGTTAGGTTGAAGAAGATGAAGCATGGAGAGCTCAGGTTAGGGGTATTTATAGGGTACGGGTGAGGAGGAAACGACTGAAGGATGTGGTGTTAGTCATCAGTAGTTTTAAACGACCGTTGACATGGTATTATCCTTTCAGACGTTGAAACAGCTGAAGTCGTGTGGTAGGCATCAGTAGTTTAGAAAACTACTGAAGACCGTGGTTTTGACTTCAGATGATTGAAACAACTGAGGACATGGGTTTGTCATCAGTAGTTATGAAACTACTGAAGACAGTGGTTTGTCATCAGCTGTTGTAAACAACTGAAGACTTGGTATTAGTCATTAGTAGTTATAAAACTACTGAAGACGTGGTTTTGCTTCAGTTGTTTAAAATGAAACAGCAGTTGTACAAACGACTGAAGAGAAAGTTCTCTTAGGTTTTCGTCAATTCTTAGCTTTTCAGCTGTTTCAAACTGTCCTCAACACATTCATCAGTCTTTATGGCTGATTTCAGTTGTTTCATAGGACATCAGTACTTATCTGTTTTTTACTGATTGCAGTAGTTATGACTACAACAGTAGTTGTAACTACATCAGTAGTTTAGAGCAGATGAAGTACTTCAGTACTTGTGAGACATTAGCCTTCAGTAGTTATAAAAACTACTGAGGTTAAAAGAGCTCATCAGTACTTATATGTGACAGGTACTCATGATCATCAGTAGAATTACTGAGATCATCAGTAGTTGTCACCTATTTAGCTGCAGCATACCAAGCCTTAACACCAGGTTTTGGAAAGTTGAACTATCCAAGGCTTAGTAAAAATGTCTGCAAGCTCATCAGCACTAGGCACAAACTTAGGATCAATCAGATCGTTTTCAAAACAATCCTTATAAAATGATGTCTGATCTCTATGTTTGGTCCTAGAGTGCTGGACTGGATTTTTGACAATGCAAAGAGCTGAAGCACTATCCATTAACAATGGAGTCTTAGTCTCTGTAATGCCATAATCCAAAAGTTGGTTTTGAAGCCAGAGTACATGAGATGTACAGCTTGCAGCAGAATGTACTCTGCTCCGCGTGGATGTAGCAACTGAGGTCTGTTTCTTGCTCTGCCAAGAAATCAAGCAGTTGCCTAGGAATTGACATCCACCAGAAGTTGATTTCTGGTCAACTTACACCCTGCATAGTCACTGTCAGAAAAAAGCAACTAATTACCAGATGTCCGGTAGAGTACCATAAACCTAGAGATGGAGTGCCTTGCAGATATCTAAAGATCCTCTTGACTGCAATCAGATGAGACTCTTTAGGTGCAGCCTGAAATCTAGCACAAACACATGTAGCAAACGTAATATCTGGTCTAGAAGCTGTTAATACATCAAGGACCCAATCATACATCTGTAAAGTGTTTCATCAACCACTTTACCTTTCTGATCTGAGTCCAGTTGTGTGGTGCGCTCAGGGAGTAGAACAGGGCTTACAGTTTTGTAAATCAAACTTTTGCAAAGATCTTTTGTATATTTGGATTGATGAATAAAATTCCATCAGCCTTTTGTTGATTTGCAACCCCAGAAAGAACTGTAATTCTCCCATGGCACTCATTTCAAACTTCTGTTGCATCAACTTTGTAAAGGCATCACACAACTTTGGATCAGAGGATGCAAAAATGATATCATCTACATAAATTTGAAGAAGTAGATTATGCTGCCCAGCTTTCTTAATGAATAAAGTCTTGTCTATGGAGCCTCTAGTGAAAATGTTTTCCAGAAGAAAGTTTGATAATGTCTCATACCAGGCTCTGGGAGCTTGTTTTAACCCATAAAGAGCTTTATCAAGCTTATACACCCAATTAGGAGGTTTATTGTCCTCAAAGCCTGGAGGTTGACATACATAAACTCTTCTTTAACTTTTCCATACAAAAATGCACTTTGACATCCATTTGAAAGACTTTAAGTTTTGATAAGCAGCATAAGCTAAAAAAATCGAATTGCTTCCAGTCTGGCTACAGGGGCAAAGGTTTCATCATAATCAATACCTTCTTCTTGTGCAAACCCCTGAACAACCAGTCTGGCCTTGTTCTTAACAATAAGCCCATTTTCATCAGTTTTGTTCCTAAACACCATTTAGTGCCTATTGCATACTTACTGTGAGGGTAGAGGAACCAGTTCCCACACTTGCTGTTTCTTGAACTGAAGAAGCTCAAGCTGCATGGCATCAACCATCCATGTCCTTTAAAGCAATGTGATAATTCTTTGGCTCTTGCTGTGACTGATGAAGAGAGGCATAGAAGCAGAAATTTGACAATTGACTTCTTGTTGATACTCCAGCAGTGATATCACCAATGATTTGAGACATAGGGTGATTCTTCAGATCTTGATACACAATGAGATCTGTGCAAGTGTTTGTAGCCGGTTCAACAGCAACAGATGGTGATGGTGAATCATTTCCTTGAAACAATCAGTGGATGGTAATTCAAAGGAAGTTGAATTCGAAGAAATCTCATCAGATTTGTTGTGGATGGTGCTACTGGCGCTACAGGAACATCAGGTCTAGTTGAGTCAGGCAGTGATCACTAAACCTGAAGAGGTGAGTACTGCAATCATCATCATCATCAGCAGTCCACCAGGTGGGAACTGTTGACAGGAGCAACAGCAGGAGTTGATAAGGACATATTGCAGTATGTCCAAATCAAATAACTCCACAGGACTTTATGGAATCTTGTCCTTTGGAGATTCATTAAACTTAACATGTAGAGTTTCTTCAACCATTTTTGTTCTGCAGTTGAAGACTCTGTATGCCTTGCAAGTAGATGAATAACCAATAAAGTATCCTGCATCCACCTTAGGATCAAATTTGTGGAGTTGATCCTTGTGTTGAGAATGAAACAGGGACACCCAATGCTTTGAAAAATGAAATCAGAGGAGCCAAATGATGGAGAACTTCATATGGAGTCTTCATCAACCTCTGATTTACTAAAACTCTATTTTGCACATAACAAGCTGTGTTGACAGCTTCGGCCCAAAAAGTCAATGGCAACCTGAGTCAGCCAGCATGGACCTTGCAGCTTCAATGAGGGTCCTGTCTTTCTCTCCACTACTCCATTTTGTTCTGGAGTCCTTGGAATGCTGAACTGCCTTTTGATTCCCTTTGAAAGATAGAAGTCATCAAGTGTATGATTTCTGAACTCAGTTCCATTATCACTCTAATACACTTGACTGGAAGGAATACTGCTTCTCAATGTACAGCACAAAGTGGATAATCTTCTGAGCAGCCTCATCCTTTGAATGTAGAAAGAAAGTCCATACAAATCTGGAGTAATCATCCACAATTACCAGACAGTATTTTTCTTTGCCATGCTCATTACTCTCACAGGACAAATAGATCCATATGCAGTAATTGCAAGCAGGCAGTGGACTTGGACACTTCAATAGGAGGAAATGAGACCTTGTGCTGTTTTCCTTTTAAACAAGCAGTGCATGTTTCATCACAGTGGAACTCCTTTATTGGTAAGCCTCTGACTAAACTATTGTGGCTAAGCTGATTCATGTTTTTGAGATTGACATGACCAAGCCTCCTGTGCCACAGTTTAGATTCTTGAAAAGAGGCTTTGGA
The DNA here is from genome assembly GCA_025506515.1 of Flaveria trinervia. Classification (NCBI taxonomy): domain Eukaryota; kingdom Viridiplantae; phylum Streptophyta; class Magnoliopsida; order Asterales; family Asteraceae; genus Flaveria; species Flaveria trinervia. Next base: position 6,738,374 of record CM046458.1, on the reverse strand, counting down.
AAATAGGCAAGGATTGCCTTTGAGATCTATCTTCTTAGAGAGATCTAAGGCATACACTCTTCCTGTCCTGTTGGCTTTCAGGAGAGTGTGATCATCCAACACTTGTCAATCAAGTGCAAATCTTTGGATGACAGAATCCTACAGTTTTGACTTGTGAAAAGGAAACATGGCCTTTATCACACATTGACTGACACTCAAGAGGTTGTACTTGAGATTTTCCACATGATTAACATCATCAAATTTGATTTTCTCCATTGGAGACAAAGCCTTACCGATGATGTAACCCCTAGCATCATTGCCAAAGAGACAAATCCCTTCTTTCCTTGAGAGTAGTCATGAAGAAGAGAGAGATGTCCCAGTCATGTGCATAGATCCCCCACTGTCTACATACCAGATGCTACTTTGGCATGTTGAAGAACCCTGCAATAATAAACAATCAGTTAGTTTTAGAGACCCAAACCTTTTTGGTTTGGGCCTGGTCTCATCAATAGATGGTAAACTAACATGTTATTTGTAACAACAGCCTGAGAAGAAGAAGATGGTGTAGAAGAGGAGTCCTTTGGCTTAGACCTCCTTTTCTGTGGTTTCAACATAGGAGAATCTAGTTGGTTAACTCTACCCAACAGATGTTGTACCATCATCACCAGCTGTGTCTGATTTTGTGATAAAGCTTTCAGCTCATCAGACACATTGCTAGTGGAGTTAGATAAGGTCCTATGTTGCACCTTCTTCTTTTGAGCACCCTCAGCTGTCACCTGTTTAACTCCTTCCTTTTTGGATTGCTTTAAGGACTTAAGGGTTACAGGATTTGATGTTGCTGAACAAATGTGGTCTCAAACTCAGTTTTCATTTTTACCATTTTCTCATTAATTTCTTCTTTTTGTTTGAGTTTGGAACCTCTTTGTACCAACAATCATCTGTAAGATGATTGAACAAACCACATATTCACATGGTTTCTTCTTCATCTTAGGTTGATCATCAACTAAAGATGATGGTGAAGCAACAGAGAAACTTGTTTCAATGCTTTGGAAGCATTGGTTGCTTTTTGACAGCCTCTTTAGTAGCCTTCAAACTCTTTCTACTGCCAGTTTTCTTCTCTCCAGTGCGACAGCAGTTGAAGTTTGAACTTCAGGAGTTAAATCCTGCTCTCCAGTCCTTTCAGGACCTTCAGGATTGACTCCTGAGTTGATCAACCTATTGATCATGTGAATGTCAGCATTTGGACCATCAACATCAGCTGATAGGTTCAAGGAGGACTTGATGCTGACTGCTACTTCTGATTGTGCTGTATCAGAAGGTATCACATGATTTGATGGATTGGTTATCACTCTCACCATCAGATTCTACCTCTGCTCTTGGGGTAAAATCTGTAGGTGGAGCAGTGTGATTGTAGCCAATGCCAAACTTCACATTTGAAGCAGATTGCTTACTAAGAAGCATTTCAAAACTTTTGCATGATTGTACCCATCTATCACACTCGACCTGGGTAACTGCAAGGGTTTCTTTGAGATCTTTGTACTTCTCAGAAGTACATCTTCTCTAGCCTTATCATCAATTTTTGCAATTCAGTTTATAAACCTCATCATTTTATCTTTGAGCACAAACTCAAACTCAGCTTTGTTTTGGAAATTATTTGTTCTAGCTCAATGTTCTTATTAATTAAAGCTACATTTGCTTCTCTAATGGAAGCAAATGCTGCTATGCATTGTTCAGAACATAATTTGGCTTTTGCCTCAGAGGATACCTGTGATACCTGAGGTGTAGAGGCATTGGAGATGAAGTATCAGCAGACTCCAAAGCCATAAGAGCTAGATTCCCAAAGGGACTGTCACCACCATGTTGACCAGCACCTGAGAACAGTTGATCATGACCAGACAAGTCATCTGGTAAACTGCTCCGGTCAACAACTCCTAGGGTGAAGAAGCTGTGTTGTTGAGATGAAGGTTGTTGATGAGATAGGGAAGGCTGAGGTTCTGGTAATGCATGAGGTTGTGGTGTCATAGGAACTTGAACTTGATTGACTGTGGCATGTAATAACAAGGGTACTGATATGGCATTTGACCCTGAGGAACAAAATATGCCGGTGATTGTGTTGAGGATGATGACTAGATGTGACAGGATGTTGCCCTCTGTGTTGTTGACTATTGCCAGGAAAAGTCACAAAGGGTGCAGTAGAGTTAGATCCAGTTGATCTACACTCTCTTGCAAAGTGTCCAAGCCGTTGGCATTTGTGACACCTCAACTTGCTCTTGTCAAAACCAACTTTGGTTTTGCCAGAGAGTCCTGGGAATTTTCTTCCAGTTCTTTTGTAGAACTTCTGAGATCTGATATTTATCAAGGCCATTTGGCTCAAAATATCCATCTCTTCTAAGTCATCATCAGCAATCCCCTTGAGATCATCCATAATGAAACATAGATTGTCATTATTACACCCAGTGAACTGACCATCAACATTACAAATGCAGAATTAGAAGTGCGAAGAGAGAGAATTAATATGCTCATCATACTGGCATTCAGATGAAGCATATTCTGACTCATGACCCACCAAGGTAGTGTTGCCTTGTATAAAGTCTTCAGTGAGCTTTCCAGATGAAGACAGCTTTCTCTTCTGTTCTATCTCTCTCTCAAAAGTGAGCAATTTCCCATGGAGTTGGGTGAGAGATAGTTTGTCCAAACTTGCACCGGAGCGTAGGACAATAGTATATGTGTCCCATCTCTCAGGCAGTGATCTGAGAAATCTGTTATTCATCTGAATATTGGTGTATTCAAGTTTGACCATTTTAGTTCAGATATCAAACAAGAAAACGCTCATATTGTTGAGTCAGTGTCTCACCCTTTCTATGAGAGAATGTCTCATATGTTGGGCAAGAATTTCTCTATTATTTGCCAAGACCTCATCTGTTCCTCCAAACTGTTCTTTCAAAGCAATCCAGAGGTCATGGGCAGTTTCATGATGCATTAGCCCAGAATAGATTTCATTGGGCAAAGCCATGGCCAGAATTCCATGGGCTTTTGCATCAATCTCAAGCACTTCTTATCCTCATCTGAGTATTGCTCCCTCTCTTCGGAACCATTTGATTGGTTTCCGGGTTGTTCACCATAGGCTTGTGGGACCATGTACCACTGATGTCCAACACCCTGCGCTGTTAACAGACAGGTGATGGAGCATACGTCTTTGCCATATGTTATACTCATTCCTAACCAGCATAGGAGGCTTGGTTGAGGAACCAGTATTGTGAGGATCATTGGAGGGAGTGGTCATTTTCAGTTCAAAAACAGTTTAGTTCAAGTTTTTAAAAAGTTTTAGACAAACCACAACAAACTCAATGAGAACCAAGAAAAAGATCTCAGGATGAATGAGCAGAAATACAGAAAATTCAATCTCTATAACGTTTCTTGCAAAAACAAAAGCTAATTCAATCAAACTTGGATCTTGAATAGCAGTTTCAATGATCAATTATTAGATCGATCAATGATTAACCTGCTCTGATACCATTTGACAGGATCAGTGATCACAAGTTTGATGTATCAGAATATAAAGCAGCGGAATACAAACACGAATTAGACAAATTGTAGCAAGCAATCGATATTTGTAAGCATTAAGACCGCATACGGTTTAGGGAGAGAGAGAATATGTATTTCTAATTCTAGGAATGTTTATAGATGTAGAATTTCTAATCAAATCAATCATTCATTCCATTCAATTACTCATTTCACTCGCTGATTACAATAGGTTTTCACTCCTTATATAGAGTGCAACAATCACTGCCGTTGTCACGGAAAGTGACAACTGGCAGATCCAATACAGAAATAACTAATCTTAACAAACTACTGAAATGTTCACACTACTGAGAACATATCAGCAAGTTAAGTACAAAATATAAAACTACTGAAACTACAACGACTGAAGAACAAGCTCTTCAGTTTTACAAAACTACTGAAACATAGAAAATAAAACTACTGATATCACAAATACTGAAGAAGTACTCTTCAGCAGTTGTGACAAACTACTGAGGCTTCAGTACTTGATCTTCAGACTTGACCTTCAGGTGTTCATCAGCTGATGACTTCAGTAGATATCATCAGCTGATGTCTTCAGTCTTTGTCTTCAGACTTTGTACATCAGTTGTTGATCTTCAGCACTTGTGAACTCTTCAGCTGTTGTACTTCAGTACTTTGGTCTTTCAGCTTCAGCACTTGTGTTCTTCAGCTGTTGTACTTCAGCACTTTGGTTCTTCAGCTGTTAAGGTCTTCAGCACTTGATCTTCAGCTGTTGAAGTCTTCAGCACTTGTCAAACTACTGATGAGGCTTTCAGCAGTTGTTGTGATACCGTGTGGGACTTAGAGGTTTTCTGATCTTGCTCATTGGTTCTTTTGGTCCAACACTGGTTGAGTCGTTAACACTACTGGGGGGTTGTTTATCCTGTTTGGGTGGTACAGGAGCATCATCAGGGGACTCATCTCCCTGATTAGCTTGTTTGGGTTTGGATTTTGGCTTGGTGGGGACTTTGGATCTAGCAGTTGAAGCTGTGGGTTCCCTTGCTTGGGTTGAGCAAACGGCAGCTTCTTTGAGGATTGGTCGGAGTTATGCCTGGAGTATACCTTAGCTAGAACAGCTGGTGCAGGGACTCCAAGCCAACAAGGCCATCAGTTTGTAATTCATTTAAAATTATGGCCATCAGAAACCTGGGATATAATATCCATCTGTTTTCCACAGTTTCTGTGCCAGATCTTTGATTCTAGAAACACAATTTGTGAAAAATTTAAAGGTTGGTGTTCTAGAATTGAATATAATACCTGTTGACACCGGGAAGACATTTGATCCCATGAGGATGTCTTCGAGGCTAAGCAAACATTCACCATATGAAATATCAGTCGTTCAGCATCAGGGAAGTTCTTCTTCAGTATGGTAGCAGCTCGAAGATTTCCGTCGTACCCATTGTTGATGAAGGACATATCAGTGGTGCCCTTCGGGTACTCAGTCACAGCCGTAGCATCTTGTAAATTTAGCACTCTACGAATGCTTTCAGGTGTACCCTACTTGTTTTCGGTTAACCAATGACCTAACAGAGATTTGGCCGGTAGGCACATCAGTGTGAACGTAGGCATTGGACCAAAACTGACTGAGTGACTCGGGGTAGATGGTCGGTTTAAGAGCAAAGCTGTATTATATTGAGAATCAGCCATTAGGTCTATGGTGTGATCAAACTTTGTCCAGAAGGCCGATTTTGTGAGGTAGGCGACGCAGTTATGTCGGGGTTTTAGACTCATGGTTGCCATTTTTGAAAGTATGAAGGTCAGAAGAACGGCTAATGGAACGTTTGAGAAGAAGACAGGTATTTATAGGGTTGGGAGAGGAAAAGGCTGAAAGAAAACTACTGAAGGTTTTGGTGTGGTCATCAGCTGTTGAAACTACTGATGACGTGGTATTAACCTTCAGAGGTTTAAAACGACTGACAGTGGTGTGTTGTCATCAGTTGTTATAAAACAACTGAAGACTTGGTTTTGACCATTAGACGTTGAAACAGCTGAAGTCTTGGTGTTAACATCAGTATTATGAAACTACTAAAGGTCGTGGTTTTGACTTCATATGATATAAACAACTGAGGACTTGGTGTTTGTCATCAGTAGTTGTGAAAGTACTGAAGACAGTGGTTTTGCCATCAGTTGTTGTAAACAACTGAAGACTTGGTATTAGTTATCAGTAGTTGTGAACTACTGAAGGCTGTGGTCTTGCTTCAGTTGTTTGGAAACAACAGTTGTAGAAACAACTGAAGATAAATTACTCATCAGCTGTTTTCGTCAATTCTTAGCTTTTCAGCTCATACTGTCCTCAACACTTACTCATCAGACTTTTCATCTGCTTTTCAGTGTTTCATAGGACGTCATTCTTATCTGTTTTTACTGATTTCAGTAGTTTAACCACATCAGTAGTTGTAAGTACATCCGTAGTTTTAGACAGCTAAAGTACTTCAGTACTTGTGAGGCATTTAGCCTTCAGTAGTTATAAAAACTACTGAGGGTAAAAGAACTCATCAGTATTATATGTGACATGGTTACCAATGATCAACAGTACTTATACTGAGATCATCAGTAGTTGTCACTTATTCTAGCTGCAGCATACCAAGCCTTAACACCAGGTTATGGAAAGTGGAACTATCAAAAGGCTTAGTAAAAATGTCTGCAAGCTCATCAACACTAGGCACAACATAGGATTAATTAGACCTTTTTCAAACAATCTCTTAAAATGATGTCTAATTTCTATATGCTTGGTCCTAGAGTGCTGGACTGGATTTTTGACAATGCAAAGAGCTGAAGCACTATCCATTAATAATGGAGTCTTAGTCTCTGTAATGCCATAATCCAAAAGTTGATTCTGAAGCCAGAGTACTTGGGATGTACAACTTGCAGCAGCAATGTACTCGGCTTCAGCAGTAGATGTAGCAACATATGTTTGTTTCTTACTCTGCCAAGAAATCAAACAGTTGCCTAGGAATTGACATCCACCAGAAGTTGATTTCCTGGTCAACTTACACCCTGCATAGTCACTATCAGAGAAAGCAACTAATTTGCAAGAGTGCCCAGTGGAATACCATAAACCTAGAGATTGTGTACCTTGCAATATCTAAAGATCCTCTTGACTGCAATCAGATGAGACTCTTTAGGTGCAGCCTGAAATCTAGCACAAACACATGTAGCAAACATAATATCTGGTCTAGAAGCTGTTAATACATCAAGGACCCAATCATACATCTATAAAGCGTTTCATCAACAGCTTTACCTTTCTGATCAACATCCAATTGTGTGGTGTTGCACATGGGAGTAGAACAGGGCTTACAGTTTTGTAAATCAAACTTATTTAAAAGATCTTTTGTATATTAGACTGATGAATGAAAATTCCATTAGCTTTTTGTTTGATTTGCAAGCCTAGAAAGAACTATAATTCTCCCATTGCACTCATTTTAAACTTCATTTGCATTAATTTTGTAAAATCATCACACAACTGGGGATCAGAGGATGCAAATATAATATCATCAACATAAATTTGAACAAGTAGCTTATGCTGATCCACCTTCTTAATAAATAAAGTTTTATCTATGGAGCCTCTAGTGAAACTATTTTGCAGAAGAAAGTTAGATAATGTCTCATACCAGGCTCTAGGAGCTTGTTTCAACCCATAAAGAGCCTTATCAAGCTTCTATAACCCATTCTGGGTGTTTATTATCCTCAAAACCTGGTGGTTGACACACATAAACTTCTTCTTTTATTTTACCATATAAAAATGCACTTTTAACATCCATTTGAAAAACTTAAGATTGTAGAGTGCAGCATAGGCTAAGAACAATCTAATTTCCTCCAGTCTGGCTACACGGGCAAAGGTTCATCATAATCAATACGTTCTTCTTGTGCAAACCCCTGAACAACCAGTCTGGCCTTGTTCTTAACAATAAGCCCATTTTCATCTATTTTATTCCTAAACACCCATTTAGTGCCTATTGCACACTTACCTGGGGGAAGAGGAACAAGCTCCCACACTTGCTGCTTTTTGAACTGAAGAAGCTCAAGCTGCATTGCTTCAACCCAGCCATTGTCTTTAAGTGCAACATGATAATTCTTTGGCTCTAGCTGACTAATGAAGATAGCATAGAAGCAAAAATTGGACAATTGACTTCTGGTTGAAACTCCAGCATTGATATCACCAATGATTTGAGACATGGGTGATTCTTCAGCTCGTGATAAACAATGAGATCAGTGCAAGTGTTTGTAGAACCTTCAGCAGCAACATATGTTGATGTAGACTCTTGAAACCATGTAGATGGTGGCAACTCAACTGAAGTTGAAGATGCAAAAATCTCATCAGCACTTGTTATGGATGAAGCTACTGAAGCTACAAGAGCATCAGGTTTAGAGGACACATGCAGTTAGTCACTAAACCTGAAGAGGTGAGTACTGCTATCATCATCATCAGCAGCACCAGCAGTACCACCAGGTGGTGAACTGTTGACAGGAGCAACAACAAGAGTTTGATAAGGAACATATTGCAGTATGTCCAAATCAAATAGCTTCACAGGGCTTTGTGGAATCTTGTCCTTTGGAGATTCATTAAACTTAACATGTAGAGTCTCTTCAACCATCTTTGTTCTACAGTTGAAGACTCTGTATGCTTTGCAAGTTGATGAATAACCAATAAAGTACCCTGCATCCACCTTAGGATCAAATTTTTGGAGTTGATCCCGTGTGTTGAGAATGAAACAAGGACACCCAAAAGCTCTGAAGAATGAAACTAGAGGGGCCAAATGATGAAGAACTTCATATGGAGTCTTCATCAACCTCTGATTTACTAGAACTCTATTATGTGCATAGCAAGCTGTATTGACAGCTTCAGCCCAAAAAGTCATTGGCAGTCCAGAATCAGCCAACATGGACCTTGCAGCTTCAATAAGGGTCCTGTTCTTTCTCTCCACTACTCCATTTTGTTCAGGAGTCCTTGGAATGCTAAACTGCCTCTTGATTCCCTTTGAGAGGTAGAACTCATCAAGTGTATTGTTTCTGAATTCTGTTCCATTATCACTTCTAATACACTTGACTGAGAGGGAATACTGCTTCTCAACATACAACACAAAGTTGATAATCTTCTGAGCTGCGTCATCCTTTGAATGCAAGAAGAAATTCCATACAAATCTGGAGTAATCATCCACAATTACCAGATAGTATTTCTTCTTAGCCATACTCATCACTCTCACAGGACCAAAGAGATCCATGTGAAGAAGCTATAAGCAGGCAGTGGACTTAGGTTCTTCTATGGAGGGAAATGAAGCTTTGTGCTGTTTTCCTTTTAAGTAAGCAGTGCAGTTATCTTCACATTTGTACTCCTTCATAGGCAGTCCCCTTACTAAACCATGGTTTATCAGCTGATTTATGTTTGTGAGATTAACATGACCCAGCCTTCTATGCCATAGAGTAGATTCTTGAGGGGAAGCCTTGGAAAATAGGCAAGGATTGCCTTTGAGATCTATTTTCTTGGAAAGATCTAAGGCATACACTCTTCCTGTCCAATTGGCCTTCAGGAGAGTGTATTCATCCAACACCTTATCAATCAAACTTAGAACTTTGGATGACAGAATCCGACAGTTCTGACTGGTGAAAAGAGCAACATGGCCTTTGTCACACATTTGACTGACACTCAAGAGGTTGTACTTGAGATTTTCCACATGGTTAACATCATCAAACTTTATTTCCCCATTGGAAACTGTTAGGATCAGTGATCTATGTTTGATTGATTAAAGAGTATAGCAGCGGAATTCAAACAACGAATTAGTCGATTCACAAGAACGAAATGATATTCAATGAAGAACAAAGACGGTTATAGAGAGAGAATTTCTACAAATATATTTTATTCAGTATTTGCTTTCATGGTAACAGAATGTCACACTTACAATTAGGTCGACACCTCTTATATAAGAGATGTGACGTCTGCTGATGTCACTTGATAGTGACATCTAACAGATTTATTACAACTGAAACACAACTACTGAAGATGTCAAAACAGCTGACATCTCCTTACAAAAATGCTAAGTGTTATCAGTTGTTATAACTACTAAAAAACATAAAACTACTGAAACTACGATTGAAAAACAAGCTCTTCAGTCGTTTTACAAACTACTGAAAGTAAAAATATAAAACTACTAATATCACAACTACTGAAGAAGTACTCTTCAGCAGTTGTGACAAACTATTGAAACTTCAGTACTTGATCTTCAGACTTGAAGTTCAGACGTTTCATCAGCTGATGACTTTAGTAGATATCATCAGCTGATGTCTTCAGTCTTTGTCTTCAGACTTTGTACATCAGTTGTCGATCTTCAGCACTTGTAAACTCTTCAGCTGTTGTACTTCAGTACTTTGAACTTCAGCTTCAGCACTTGTGTTCTTCAGCTGTTGTACTTCAGCACTTTAGTTCTTCAGCTGTTGAAGTCTTCAGCACTTGAGTTCTTTAGTTGTTGAAGTCTTCAGCACTTGTCAAACTGCTGATGAAGCTTTCAGCAGTTGTTGTGATACCATGTGGGACTTAGAGGTTTTCTGATCTTGGCTCATTGGGTTGGTGGGGACTTTTGATTTGGAGGTGGTGGCTGTGGGTTCCAGCTGCGTGGGTTTGCGCAGCTTGGCAACCAATTTGAGTGAGTGGTCAGAGTTGTGTCGGGAGTATACTTCAGGCAAAATAGCCGTAGCAGGGACTCCCAGGCCAACAAGTCCCTCAGCTTGAAGCTGGTTTGTAATCATGGCCATTATGAACCGTGGATATAATATCCAACGGTTAGCAGTTAGTTTTTGAGCCATATCCTTGAGCTCTGAAAATATTATTTCTGAAAACTTTAAAGGCTGTTGCTCAAGAATAGAATACATTACCTGCTGCCACTTTGTAGACATTTGATCCCAAGACGAAGTCTTAGGAGCCAAACAAACATTTATCATGTGAAAAATTAGGCGTTCAACGTCATGAAAATGTTTCTTCATTATAGTGGAGGCACTCAGGTTGCCCTGATATCCATGATGGGTAAAGGATAAATCACTTGTGCCCTTGGGATATCCAGCAGGAGAAATGGCATCATCCATATGTAGAGTTTGGTGAAGTATTGCGGGAGTGATGACCACTTCTTGGTTGTTGACGACCGACCGGAGAGATGCTGTGTTGTTCTCCCCAGTGATGATGGTGACGTTCATCCAAAACTGTTTGAGGGATTCGGCATGAAGGATGGGATTGAGAAGAAATGCCGTTTTGTATTGTGACTGGATCATAAGATCGATAGCAGTATCGAACTTAGCCCAGAATGGCGATTTAGTAAGGTAAGCTACACAGTTGTGTCACGGTTTGATTTGCATGGACGCCATTTAGAAGAGAGAAGTTTGGAGAGGAACGTTAGGTTTGAAGAAGATGAAGCTTTGAAGGATTAGGTCAGGGATATTTATAGGGTACGGTTAGAAAACGACTGAAGGATGTGGTGTTAGTCATCAATAGTTTTAAACGACTGTTGACATGGTATTACCCTTTCAGACGTTGAAACAGCTGAAGTTGTGGTGTTAGGCATCAGTAGTTAGAAAACTACTGAAGACCGTGGTTTTGACTTCAGATGATGAAACAACTGAGTACTTGGTGTTTGTCATCAGTAGTTGTGAAACTACTGAAGACAGTGGTTTTGTCATCAGTTGTTGTAAACAGCTGAAGATGTGGTATTAGTCATTAGTAGTTATAAAAACTACTGAAGACATGGTTTTGCTTCAGTTGTTTAAAATGAACAGCAGTTGTAGAAACAACTGAAGAGAAAGTTCTCTTTAGTAGTTTTCGTCAATTCATGCCTTTCAGTTGTTTCATACTGTCCTCAACACTTACTCATCAGACTTTGCATCTGCTTTTCAGGTGTTTCATAGGACGTCAGTACTTATCTGTTTGTACTGATTTCAGTAGTTGTGACTACATCAGTAGTTGTAACTACATCAGTAGTTTGGAACAGATAAAGTACTTCAGTACGTGTGAGGCATTTAGCCGTCATTAGTTATAAAAACTACTGAAGATGAAAGGACTCATCAGTACTTATATATGACATGGTTACCAATGCTCATCAGTAATTTTTACTGAAATCATCAGTAGTTGTCACTTATTCTAGCTGCAGCATACCAGCCTTAACACAAGGTTTTGGAAAGTAGAACTATCCAAAGGCTTAGTAAAAAAATCTGCAAGCTCATCAGCACTAGGCACAAACTTAGGATCAATCAGACTTTTCCAAAGCAATCCCGAATAAAATGATGTCTGATCTCTATATGTTTGGTCCTAGAGTGCTGGACTGGATTTTGACAATACATAGAGCTGAAGCACTATCCATCAATAATGGAGTCTTAGTCTCTGTAATGCCATAATCCAGAAGTTGGTTCTGAAGCCAGAGTACCTGAGAAGTACAACTTGCAGCAGCAATGTACTCGGCCTCAGCAGTTGATGTAGCAACAGATGTTTGTTTCTTACTCTGCCAAGAAATCAAACAGTTGCCTAGGAATTGACAACCACCAGAAGTTGACTTTCTAGTTAACTTGCACCCTGCATAGTCACTATCTGAAAAAGCAACTAATTTGCAAGAGTGTCCAGTGGAATACCATAAACCCAGAGATTGTGTACCTTGCAAATATCTAAAGATTCTCTTGACTGCAATCAAATGAGACTCTTTAGGAGCAGCCTGAAATCTAGCACAAACACATGTAGCAAACATAATATCTGGTCTAGAAGCTGTTAATACATCAAGGACCCAATCATACATCTGTAAAGCGTTTCATCAACAGCTTTACCTTTCTGATCAGCATCCAGTTGTGTGGTGTTACACATGGGAGTAGAACAGGGCTTACAGTTTTGTAAATCAAACTTATTGAAAAGATCTTTTGTATATTTTGACTGATGAATAAAGGTTCCATCATCAGCCTTTTGTTTGATTTGCAAGCCTAGAAAGAACTGTAATTCTCCCAGTGCACTCATTTCAAACCGCCTTTTCATTAGTGTCGTAAAATCATCACACAACTGGGGATCAGAGGATGCAAAAATGATATCATCAACATAAATCTGAACAAGTAGCTTATGCTGATCCACCTTCTTAATAAACAAAGTTTTATCAATGGAGCCTCTAGTGAAATTATTCTTAAGAAGAAAGTAGAGAGTGTCTCATACCAGGCTCTAGGAGCTTGTTTCAACCCATAAAGAGCCTTATCAAGTTTATACACCCATTCAGGATGTTTATTATCCTCAAAGCCTGGTGGTTGACACACATAAACTTCTTCCTTTATTTTACCATATAAAAATGCACTTTTGACATCCATTTGAAAAACTTTAAGATTGTGGAATGTAGCATAGGCTAAGAACAATCTGATTGCCTCTAGTCTGGCTACAGGGGCATAGGTTTCATCATAGTCAATACCTTCTTCTTGTGAAAACCCCTGTACAACCAGTCTAGCCTTGTTCTTAACAATAAGCCCATTTTCATCAGTTTTATTCCTAAACACCCATTTAGTGCCTATTGCACACTTACCTGGGGGAAGAGGAACAAGTTCCCACACTTGCTGTTTCTTGAACTGAAGTAGCTCAAGCTGCATAGCTTCAACCCATCCATTGTCTCTCAAAGCAACATGGTAGTTCTTTGGCTCTAGCTGACTGATGAAGAGAGCATAGAAGCAGAAGTTAGACAATTGACTTCTGGTTGAAACACCAGCATTGATATCACCAATAATCTGAGACATGGGGTGATTCTTCAATTCTTGATAAACAATGAGATCTGTGCAAGTGTTTGTAGAACCTTCAGCAGCAGCAGATGTTGATGTAGACTCGTGAAACCAAGAATTAGATGGTAACTCAAAGATGTAGAGGAACAGAGATCTCATCAGCATTTATTGTGGATGGAATTGCTGAAGCTACAGGAAAATCAAATTTAGCAGACACAGGCAGTTGGTCGCTAAACTTGAAAAGGTGAGTATTGATATTCATCATCATCATCATCAATACCACCAGGTGGAAGACATGCTGCAGAAGATGATTTATCCACAGGATCTGCAACAGCTAGAGGTTGATAAGGAACATATTGCAGTATGTCCAAATCAAACAACTCCATAGGGTTTTGTGGAATCTTGTCCAAAGGTGATTCATTAAACTTCACATGCAAAGTCTCTTCAACTATCTTTGTTCTGCAGTTGAAGACTCTGTATGCCTTGCAAGTAGATGAATAACCAACAAAATACCCTGCATCCACCTTAGGATCAAATTTATGGAGTTGATCCTTTTGTGAGAATAAACAGGGACACCCAAATGCTTTGAAAAATGAAATTAGAGGAGCCAAGTGATGGAGAACTTCATATGGAGTCTTCATCAACCTTTGATTTACTAAAACTCTATTCTACACATAGCAAGCTGTGTTAACAGCTTCAGCCCAAAAGGTCAATGGCAACTAGAGTCAGCCAACATGGACCTTGCAGCTTCAATTAGGGTCCTGTTCTTTCTCTCCACTACTCCATTTTGTTCTGGAGTCCTTGGGATGCTAAACTGCCTTTTGATTCCCTTTGATAGATAGAAGTCATCAAGTGTATAGTTTCTGAATTCAGTTCCATTGTCACTCCTAATACACTTGACTGGGAGGGAATACTGCTTCTCAATATACAACACAAAGTGAATAATCTTTTGAGCAACCTCATCCTTTGAATGTAGAAAGAAAGTCCATACAAATCTGGAGTAATCATCCACAATTACCAGACAGTATTTCTTCTTTGCCATGCTCATTACTCTCACAGGACCAAATAGATCCATATGCAGTAATTGCAAGTAGACAGTGGACTTAGGCTCATCAATAGGAGGGAATGAGACTTTGTGCTGTTTTCCTTTTAAACAAGCAGTGCAGGTTTCATCACAGTGGAACTCCTTTATTGGTAAGCCTCTGACTAAACTATTGTGGGTAAGCTGATGCATGTTTTTGAAATTAACATGACCCAGCCTTCTATGCCACAGTTTAGATTCTTGAGAAGAGGCTTTGGAAAATAGGCAAGGATTGCCTTTGAGATCTATTTTCTTGGAAAGATCTAAGGCATACACTCTTCCTGTCCTGTTGGCTCTCAGGAGAGTGTGATCATCCAACGCCTTATCAATCAAATGCAGAACTTTGGATGACAAAATCCTACAGTTCTGACCGGTGAAAAGAGCAACATGGCCTTTATCACACATTTGACTGACACTCAAGAGATTGTACTTGAGATTTTCCAAATGATTAACATCATCAAATTGATTTCCCCATTGGAGACAAAGCCATTTCCAATGATGTAACCCCTAGCATCATTGCCAAAAGAAACAAACCCCTTCTTTCCTTGAGAGTAGTCATGAAGAAGGGAGCTGTTCCCAGTCATGTGCATAGATCCCCCACTGTCTACATACCAGAAGCTACTTTGGCATGTTGGAGAACCCTGCAATAATAAACAATCAGTTAGTTTTGGAGACCCAAACCTTTTTGGTTTTGGGCCTGGTCTCATCAATAGATGGTAAACTAACAGGTTTATTTGAAACAACAGCCAGAGAGGAAGAAGATGGTGAAGAAGAGGAATCCTTTGGCTTGGATCTCCTTTTCTGTGGTTTCAACATAGGAACATCTAATTGGTTAACTCTACCCAACAGATGTTGAACCATCATAACCAGCTGTGTCTGATTTTGTGATAAAGCTTTCAGCTCATCAGACACATTGCCAGTGTGAGTTTGATAAGTTCCTATGTTGCACCTTCTTCTTCTGAGCACTCTCAGCTGTCACCTGTTTAACCCCTTCCTTTTTGGATTTCTTTGGAGACTTAAGGGTTACAGGATTTGATGTTGCTGATACAAATGTGGTCTCAAACTCAGTTTTCATTTTTACCATTTTCTCTTTAATTTCTTCTTTTTGTTTGAGTTTGGAACCTCTTTTGTACCAGCAACCATCTATAAGATGATTGAACAAGCCACATACTTCACATGGTTTCTTCTTCATCCTAGGTTGATCATCAACTAAAGAGGGTGAAGCAACTGGAGACTTGCTCTTCAGTGCTTTGGAAGCATTGTTTGCTTCTTGACTTCCTCTTTAGTAGCCTTCAAACTCTTTCTACTGACAGTTTTCTTCTCTTCAGTACTGGCAGTAGTTGGAGTTTGAACTTCAGGTGTTAAATCCTGCTCTCTAGTCCTTTCAGTACTTTCAGAATTAACTCCTGAGTTGATCAACTCATTGATCATGTGAGTGTCAGCAGTGGAACCATCAACATCAGCTGATAAGTTCAGAGAGGGCTTGATGCTGACTTCTACTTCTGATTGTGATGTATCAGAGAGTAGATCACATGATGAGATGGATTGGTTATTACTCTCACCATCAGATTCTACCTCTGCTCTTGGAGTAAAATCTGTAGGTGGAGCAGTGTGATTGTAACCAATGCCAAACTTCACATTGGAAGCAGATTGCTTACTAAGAAGCATTTCAAAACCTTTGCATGATTGTACCCATCTATCACACTCTACCTGGGTAACTGCAAGGGTTTCTTTGAGATCTTTATACTTCTAGAAGTATCTCTTCCCTAGCCTTATCATCAGTTATTTGGCATTTCAGTTTGTAAATCTCGTCATTTTTATCATTAAGCACAGACTCAAACTCAGCTTTGCTTTTGGAAATTATTTGTTCTAGCTCAATGTTCTTATTGATTAAAGCTACATTTGCTTCTCTAATAGATGCAAATGCTGCTATGCATGGTTTAGAACATAATTTGGCTTTTGCCTCAGAGGATACCTGTGATACCTTTGATGTAAGACATTAGTGGATGAAGTATCAGCAGAATCCAAAGCCATAAGAGCTAGATTTCAAAGGGACTTTCACCACCATGTTGACCAGCACCTGAGAACAGTTGTTCATGACCAGACAAGTCATTTGGTAAACTGCTCCAGTCAACAACACCTAGTGTGAAGAAGCTGTGTTGTTGAGGTTGAGTTTGTTGATGAGATTGGGAAGGCTGTGGTTCAGGCAATGCTTGTGGTTGTTGTGCAATTGGAGCTTGAATAGGATTTGGTTGAGGCATATAATAGCAGGGATAAGGATATGACATTTGACCCTGGGGAACAAAGTATGCAGGAGATCTAGGATGTGAATGATGACCAGAACCAGAGGGTTGCCCTCTGTTTTGTGGACTAGTACTAGGAAAAGTCACAAAGGGTGCAGAAGAGTTAGATCCAGTTGATCTACACTCTCTTGCAAAGTGTCCCAGCCTTTGGCATTTGTGACACCTCAACTTACTCTTGTCAAAACCAACTTTGGTTTTGCCAGAGAGTCCAGGAAATTTCCTGCCAGTTCTCTTATAGAACTTCTGAGATCTGATATTAATCAATGCCATTTGGCTCAGAATATCCATCTCTTCTAGATCATCATCAGCTGTTCCTTTCAGATCATCCATGATGAAGCATAAATTGTCATTATTACTGCCAGAATGACTCTCAATACCAACAAATGCGTGATCAGAACTATTTGAAGAGAAATCATATGCTCATCATAATTGCTTTCAGATGCAGCATATTCTAACTCATGACCAACCAAGGCAGTATTCCCTGGTACAAAGTCATCAGTGAGCTTTCCTGATGAGGACAGTTTCCTCTTCTGCTCTATCTCTCTTTCAAATGTAAGCAGTTTCCCATGAAGTTGGGTGAGAGATAGGCCATCCAGATTTGCACTGGAGCGTAGGACAATAATGTATGTGTCCCATCTCTCAGGCAGTGATCTGAGGAATCTGTTGTTCATCTGGCTATTGGTGTATTCCTGTTTCACCATTTTCAGCTCAGATATCAAGCAGGAAAAGCGCTCAAACTGTTGAGTCAGTGTCTCACCCTTTCTATGAGAGAATGTCTCATATTGTTGGGCAAGGATTTCTCTATTGTTTGCTAAGACCTCATTTGTGCCACCGAATTGTTCCTTCAGGGCATTCTAGAGATCATGAGCAGTTTCATGATGCATAAGCCCAGAATAGATTTCATTAGGCAATGCCATGGCCAGAATTCCATGGGCTTTAGCATCAATCTCAAACAGTTTCCGATCTTCATCAGAGTATTGTTCCTTCTTCTTCGAAACCATTTGATTGGTTTCCGGATTGTTCACCATAGGCTTATGTGGTCCATGTACCACAGATGTCCAACAACCTGAACTGTTAACAGACAGGTGATGAAGCATTCTTCGTTGCCATATGTTATACTCGGTCCTAACCAGCATCGGAGGCTTGGTTGAGGAACCGGTATTGTGAGGATCATTAGAAGGAGTCGTCATCTCAGATTCAATCAAATTCGGTTAAGCTAAAACAGATTTAGAACAAAACGCAACAACCAATTGAACCAGAAGATCTCAAAATAAATGAACGAAAGCGACAAAAATTCAATAATCTATAACCAGTTCTTGCGAATACGCTAATTCAATCAAACACAGATATCAATTAGCAGTTTCAATGATCAATTGTTAGATCGATCAATGATTAACCTGCTCTGATACCACTTGTTAGGATCAGTGATCTATCTTTGATTGATTAAAGAGTATAGCAGCGGAATTCAAACAACGAATTAGTCGATTCACAAGAACGAAACGATATTCAATGAAGAACAAAGACGGTATAGAGAGAGAATTTTTGCAAATATATTTCATTCAATATTTGCTTTCGTGGTAACAGAATGTCACACTTACAATTAGGTCGACACCTTTTATATAAGAGATGTGACGTCTGCTGATGTCACTTGATAGTGACATCTAACAGATTTATTACAACTGAAACACAACTACTGAAGATGTCAAAACAGCTGACATCTCCTTACAAAAATGCTAAGTGTTATCAGTTGTTATAACTACTGAAAAACATAAAACTACTGAAACTACGACTGAAGAACAAGCTCTTCAGTCGTTTTACAAACTACTGAAAGTAAAAATATAAAACTACTGATATCACAACTACTGAAGAAGTACTCTTCAGTAGTTGTGACAAACTACTGAAACTTCAGTACTTGATCTTCAGACTTGAACTTCAGACGTTTCATCAGCTGATGACTTCAGTAGATATCATCAGCTGATGTCTTCAGTCTTTGTCTTCAGACTTTGTACATCAGTTGTCGATCTTCAGGACTTGTAAACTCTTCAGCTTTTGTACTTCAGTACTTTGAACTTCAGCTTCAGCACTTGTGTTCTTCAGCTGTTGTACTTCAGCACTTTAGTTCTTCAGCTGTTGAAGTCTTCAGCACTTGAGTTCTTCAGCTGTTGAAGTCTTCAGCACTTGTCAAACTGCTGATGAAGCTTTCAGCAGTTGTTGTGATACCATGTAGGACTTAGAGGTTTTCTGATCTTGGCTCATTGGTTCTTTTGGTCCAACAGAAACAAAGCCTTTGTCGATGATGAAACCCTTTGCATCATTGCCAAATGACACAAACCCCTTCCTTCCTTGAGAGTAGTCATTAAGAAGTGATCTGTTTCCTGTCATATGCATGGATCCTCCACTGTCTACATACCAGATGCCTCTGTGGCATGTTGAAGAACCCTGCAAAACACAACAAATTAGTTAGATTTTGAGACCCAAACCTTTTTGGTTTTGGGCCTGTTCTCATCAACAGATGGTAAACTATTAGGTTTGTTGGAAACAACAGCCTGAGAGGAAGAAGATGGTGAAGAAGAGGAATCCTTTGGCTTGGATCTCCTTTTCTGTGGTTTCAACATAGGAACATCTAATTGGTTAACTCTTCCCAATAGATGTTGAACCATTATAACCAGTTGTGTCTGATTTTGTGATAAAGCTTTCAGTTCTCCAGACACATTGGCATTGGAGTTTGATAAGTTCCTATGTTGCACCTTCTTCTTTTGAGCAATCTCAGCTGTTACCTGTTTAACCTCTTCCTCTTTGGATTTCTTTTTGGACTTAAGGGTTACAGGATTTGATGTTGCTGGTACAAATGTGGCTTCAAACTCAGTTTTCATTTTAACCATTTTCTCTTTAATTTCCTCTTTATGTTTGAGTTTGGATCCTCTTTTGTACCAACAATCATGTGTAAGATGATTGAACAAACCACATATTTCACATGGTTTCTTCTTCATCTTATGTTGATCATCAACTAAAGAGAATGAAACTACTGAAGGCTTGTTCTTCTACACTTTGGAAGCACTATTTGCTTTCTTGACTTCCTCTTTAGTAGTCTTCAAACCCTTTCTACTGACAGTTCTCTTCTCTTCAGTGCTGAAAGTAGTTGGAGTTGAACTTCAGGTGTTAAATATTGCTCTCCAGTCCTTTCAGGACTTCCAGAAATAACTCCTGAGTTGATCAACTCTTTGATCATGTGAGTGTTAGTATTTGAACCATCAAGATCAGCTGATAGGTTCAACGAGGGAATAATACTAACTTCAACTTCTGATGGTGCTCTATCAGAGAGTGCATCACATGATGAGGTGGATTGGTTATTGCTTTCTCCATCAGATTTCACTTCTGTTCTTGAAACAAAATCTATAGGAGGAGCAGTGTGATTATAACCAATGCCAAACTTCACATTGGAAGCAGATTGCTTACTAAGAAGCATTTCAAAACGTTTGCATGATTGTACCCATCGATCGCACTCTACTTGGGTGACTGCAAGGGTTTCTTTGAGGTCTTTGTACTTTTCTAAAAGTACCTCTTCCCTAGCCTTATCATCAGTGATTTGGCATTTAAGTTTATAAATCTCATCATTTTTCTCTTTAAGCATATACTCAAACTCAGCTTTTCTTTTGGAAATGATCTTTTCTAGCTCTATGTTCTTATTAATTAAAGCTACATTTGCTTCTCTAATAGAGGCAAATGCTGCTATGCATGTTTCAGAACATAATTTGGCCTTAGCCTCAGAGGATACCTGTGATACCTGTGATGAAGAGGCATTTGAGGATGATCCATCTGCAGACTCCAGAGCCATAAGTGCCAGATTCCCAAAAGGACTGTCACCACCATGTTGACCAGCACCTGTGAACAGTTGTTCATGACCAGACATGTCATCTGGTAAACTGCTCCAATCAACAACTCCAGGGGTGAAGAAGCTGTGTTGTTGAGGTTGAGGAGGTTGAGGAGATTGAGATGGTTGAGGCTTAGGAAGAGCATGTGGTTGTTGAGCAATGGGTGCTTGAACCTGACTGGTTTGTGGCATGTATAACAAGGGTAAGGATATGGCATTGGACCCTGAGGAACAAAATATGCAGGAGATTGTGGTTGAGAATGATGACCAGAATTGACAGGATGTTGCCCTCTGTGTTGTTGACTATTGCCAGGGAAAGTCACAAAGGGTGCAGAAGAATTAGATCCAGATGATCTACATTCTCTAGCAAAGTGTCCAAGCCTGTGGCATTTGTGACACCTCAACTTACTCTTGTCAAAACCAACTTTGGTTTTGCCAGAGAGTCCTGGGAACTTTCTTCTAGTTCTTTTGTAGAACTTCTGAGATCTGATATTTATCAAGGCCATTTGGCTCAAAATATCCATCTCTTCTAAGTCATCATCAGCAATCCCCTTGAGATCATCCATGATGAAGCATAGATTGTCATTATTACACCCAGTAAACTGACTATCAACACTCACAAATGCAAAATCAGAAGTGTTTGAAGAGAAATCAATATGCTCATCATACTGGCATTCAGATGAAGCATATTCTAACTCATGACCAACCAAGGCAGTGTTGCCTGGTACAAAGTCTTCAGTGAGCTTACCAGATGAAGCCAGTTTCCTTTTCTGCTCTATCTCTCTTTCGAATGGAAGCAGTTTCCCATGAAGTTGGGTGAGAGATAGACTATCCAGATTTGCACTGGAGCGTAGGACAATTGTATATGTGTCCCATCTCTCAGGCACTGATCTGAGGAATCTGTGGTTCATTTGACTTTTGGTATATTCATGTTTAACCATTTTTAACTCAGAGATTAAACATGAAAACCGCTCAAACTGCTGAGTCAGAGTCTCACCCTTTCTATGAGCAAAAGTCTCATACTGTTGGGCGAGGATTTCCCTGTTGTTTGCTAAGACCTCATCAGTGCCACCAATTTTTCTTTCAGTGCATTCCAAAGGTCATGAGCAGTTTCATGATGCATAAGCCCGGAATAGATTTCATTAGGCAGTGCCATGGCCAGAATTCCATGGGCTTTAGCATCAATCTCAAACAACTTCTTGTCCTCATCAGAGTATTGTTCCTTCTTCTTCAAAATCAACTGATTTGTTTCCGGATGATTCACCATTGGCTTATGTGGTCCATGTACCACGGATGTCCAACAACCTAAACTATTGACAGACAGGTGATGGAGCATTCTGCGTTGCCAAATGTTATACTCATTCCTAACCAGCATCGGAGGCTTGGTTGAGGAACCAGTATTGTGTGGATCATTAGAAGGTGTAGTCATTTTCAAAAATTCAGACAAATTCAAGATAAGCAAAACAAATTTAGCTCAAAACCACTAAGACCCTCAATTAAATAGCCAAAAGCGACAGAACTTCAATCTCTATAACAGATTCGTGCGAATTTGCTAGTTCGATCAAACTTAGAGCAAATGAGCAGTTTCAATGATCAATTGTTAGATCGATCAATGATTAACCAGCTCTGATACGATTTGTTAGGATCTCAGCATCTAGTTTGATCGATTCGAATGATTTCAGCAGCGGAATAGAGTACCAACTAGCATAATTCGAGCACGAATACCAAAGATATAGCAATGAACAGAATTAGTTATAGAGAGAGAAAGTTTCTGCAAAAGGAATATTTCATTCAATCACATGCTTTGGCATGGCTTTCGCAAAATTACAATTAGGTCATTCTTCCTTATATAAGGAAAAATGACGTAGGCTGATGTCACTTGATAGTGACATCTAACCGTTATTTAACAAACTACTGAAACACTAAAACTACTGAAGATGTCTAACAGCTGACATCTTCTTACAAGAAGATAAGTGTTTACTTATTACAAAACTACTGATAAGAAACTACTGAAACTACAACGACTGAAGAACAAGCTCTTCAGTCGTTTTACAAAACTACTGAAAGCAAAAACATAAAACTACTGATAAACACAACTACTGAAGAAGTACTCTTCAGCTGTTGTGACAAACTACTGAAACTTCAGCACTTGGTCTTCAGACTTGAACTTCAGACGCTTCATCAGCTGATGACTTCAGTAGATGTCATCAGCTGATGTCTTCAGTCTTTGTCTTCAGACTTTGTACATCAGTTGTTGATCTTCAGCACTTGTGGACTCTTCAGCTGTTGGACTTCAGTACTTTGGTCTTCAGCTTCAGCACTTGTATTCTTCAGCTGTTGACCTTCAGTACTTTGGTCTTCAGCTTCAGCACTTGTGTTCTTCAGCTGTTGGACTTCAGCACTTTAGTCTTCAGCTGTTTAAGTCTTCAGTACTTGATCTTCAGCTGTTGAAGTCTTCAGCACTTGTCGAATTGCTGATGAAGCCTTCAGCAGTTGTTGTGATATCATGTGGGACTTAGAGGTTTTCTGATCTTGGCTCATTGGTTCTTTTGGTCCAACAGCTTCCATCTTATCACTGGTTAACACAATCAACAATATTCCAATAAGGGGTAATGAGCATGTAAACGCCAAAAATGTGTGCGGATGACCATATCTAGAGCAAAGCACGAAAAATGAAAGAAAAATGCTATCAAGCTAATGACTTATTTGTTGGTGCATTTTGTGCAAAATAAAATTAAGCTGCTCTAACAAGGAGATAGGTTGTGTGCCTCTCTGCTGTGCGATGGCACTGACCTGAGGATAAGCATAACCTAGATATTCTAGAATTCATTGTTGTTTGCCGCCTCTCTTCTGTGCGATGGCACTGACCTGAGGATTGGCTTCTCTTGAAAGCTCTAAGAATAGTCTCTTCTTGTAAAAATACCCGTAGACTGCTCAAAAGCTCCTGAGGAATGTTGATTACCATATAATTGTGGGATCCACAAATGTTAGTTAAAATAATTAAACCTAAATCTATCACCAGTCTGTGTCAAAAGTCTATGTATGGATTTAAGAGGACAAACATATTGACAATCATTGGGGCTGCAATTCTTGAAAGTTCAAATCAATGTGGTAATCTAATAGTTCCAGTATGATTACCTAAAAGTTGCTAACGACTCTGGATGAAACCAAGAATAGAGCATCAAAAGATTTTGATAACAAATCCCAAATGATTTGACTTGCCTGTATGATTCCAAAATTGAATTGGTCCAGGTGTGGTCAATCTAAGTTGAAGCTGCCTATTCCGGAACCAAATCCCGTAGATTTCCATCTTAGGATTTATCTCTCACAAAAAGCCAAAAAACAAGTTTATTTTTTGTACGTCAGTTTAGTTTTTTTTTCCAATTCACTTAGTCTTTTAGTTTTGTTTGTTTGCCGGACTACATCATGAAAATCGGTATGGGATCAACTCACTAAAAGGGTCATGTCTGAGATGGCCACATGTGTTTTCAAAGTTTAAAAGGGTCACGTCTGAGGTGACTAAATTGTGTAAAAGGATCACGTCTGAGGTGATCAAAAGTTTTTCAAGTTAAAATGATCATGTCTGAGATAATCAAATGCTCATAATGTTAATTTCAACAGGTAAAAAGGGTTTAAGTGCTATATGTTCATAAGTGTAACCCATTTGCACGAGTGGATCATAAGTATGGTCCAACCATGCGAATGGATCCCATTCGCATGACTGGACATGAGATTGAGACATTCACCCGAATGGCTTATCAGAATGATCCATTCGACTGAATGGAAGGGTGCGAATGAGTCAGTCGACCGACTGAGACTCAGTCGGTTAACTGAGGGTGCGAATGAAAGGGCACGAATGAGTCAGTCGACCGACTGAGACTCAGTCGGCCAACTGAATGCGACTGACTGGGCCAATCGCATGACTGAGACTCAGTCGCCCGAATGAACTGAGCGAATGAGGCCAGTCGGCCGATTGAGCCCAGTTTCAGTATTTAAAGGGCCACAGTCAATCGCATTTTACTCATCACTCCCAATCGCTCCCAAATCGCATTTCTTCCCGTTACTCTGCAAAAATTTATCTAGACCTTGTTTTCACATTGATGTGATCTTCTGACGTTCGTTGACTTATATACGGGTAGATGGCATTGATATCGCACCGAAAACAAAAGGAATGGAATCCAATTTGTGATATTCGAGTGAAACAAGAACCGGACTGAAAAATGCCCTAATAACCAACATAAACTGCAAAATGTTAAAATTAAGTTTAATAGGTTATTAGTGACAAGATGGCGAGTCTAATGGACCATTAAACCATGTTAAATTACTTGATTGGTCAAGATTCGAACCACAGGCGACTGAACAGTGGGACAAGCGACTGGTCGACCGGATGAACTCCAATCGCATGATTGAATCTTGCGATTGGATCAATCGGCCGAATGAACCATGCGAATGAGCTCAGTCGGCCGACTGAACCAATCGCAGACTTAGTCAGCAGATTGAACTCAGTCGCATGTCTCATTCACCCGAACAAGCTCAGTCGCATGAAAGAACAACCGACTGACTTCAGTCGCATGATTCATTCGCACGAATGAATCAGAATGAATTTAATCATTACACTTAGAACTGAATTTTGATGTATTATGTACTAATGGTTCTGTGTCTTGTGTTTCAGGAAAATGGCAGATAGATGGTCCATTAATCCAAAGCACAACATATGTGCTCACTTGGATCATACTGCTCGGAACGGGGCCGAGTTCACAGAGATTATAGCTTTCCTTAGACGTTTTCGGATACATAAGGCTATATCTACGCCTTGCATGCCCTACAGGTCATTACACCGGGCATTTTGGGAGAATGCCTCAGTTGATCACTCTCGTGAGCCATACAGTATACGGAGTTCCATTCTGGGTCATGATATCGAGGTTATTGTTGCTGATATCCAGAGAGTTCTTGAGTTTGGGAACGATACAAATCACCCCACCAGATTACATCCACTGACTGTGAGAGGCTGCTTCCTCAGGATCAAGTATGCTGGGGACATAAACTTGGGTGTGCTCAACAAGAGCAACCTGTGCCCCCAGTACAAGTACTTGGCGCATGTGATCCTAAAGTGCATTGCTTCGAGGAGGGGTGGGTTCGATGATCTATCAGACCAGATTCAGAATGCCTACATGGCACTAGTGCTGAAACACCCTTTCAGATTTTCGAGTATGATCTTCTCCTATTTGGTAGAGAACCTGGAGGCAAAGGGGAAGGAAGGATTTTGTATGTACCCCAGGTTTCTACAGTTGATCTTCAACGAGAAGCTGCCACTTCTTCCCAAGGAGAGTCATGATACAGTTGCTTTGGAGATTATGGATGACACGACCTTGGGTCGGATGAGGGTGTATAGGGGCAAACAAGTGAAGCCCCAGGTGAAGAGGTTGATTGGACATTTGGCCAACGAAAGATATGTGGCGCCGGGGAGACGCAAATAGCGTCATGATGACAGTGATTCTGATGACGAGAGGCTACTGCTCCCAGAGCATGACTCGGATGATGACGACAGTGGGGACGCTGGGGATGATATGCCTACTCCACCGAGAGGCTTAGTTTCTGATGTTATACCTCCAGTGTCCGCCCCAGCTGGAGACATAGCCGAGTCTGCTGGTTTCCATCAGGATTTTGTTCCTGGTGAGGAGGAAGAGGAGTCGGAAGAGGAGCCCTTGACACGTACTGTGGGAAGCAAGGTTGTTCCCATAGAACATGGGCTAAGGGCGGTTATGCACCAGAGTCAGCTGGCAGGGTTGTAGGGGGAGCATCCACCTCAATGGGAACGAGGAGGAAAAGGATGGCTCATCCCCATGGTCAGAAGAAGAAGAAAAGATGACTCACCTTCGTTACCACCACAGCCACCACATCTGCCACCACCACTACCACTTCCACAGCCACACCATCCACCACCATAGCCACCACCACCACCACAGCCACCACAGCTACTACCACCACCACCACACCTCCCACCACTGTACAGATTCCATCTACCACCATATCTTTCACTCCCACATCACCTCCACTATTTCACAGACCCATCTTCACTACAGCCACCACCACCACCACTACCCACCAAGTTGGATCCTCAGCCCATCCATCTCATACTTATGGATCACCTCTACCTCCAATTGGGGTAGAGGAACAGCTGTCTGCACTCAACAGGATGGTGATGCGCCTATTAGTTGCAGATGAGGAGAAGGCGGCTCAGAGCCGCCAGCTTGCTGATCTTACTGCTGCTCAGTCTCACCAGATAGAAGAGCAGGCTGGAGTGATAGAGGAGCAGGCCCAACAGATGGCTGCTCAGAGCCATGAGATAGTCCAACTCCAAGCTCATAGTGTCACATCAAACAAGAAGATAGAGGAGTTGGAGGAGGCGAAGAAGACGATCATGTTAAAGCTAAAGGGATCAAAGGAGGAGCCCTTGAAGATCAAAGAGGGAGACGGAGATGATGAAGATGATGATGA
This sequence comes from Flaveria trinervia, assembly GCA_025506515.1. Taxonomy (NCBI): domain Eukaryota; kingdom Viridiplantae; phylum Streptophyta; class Magnoliopsida; order Asterales; family Asteraceae; genus Flaveria; species Flaveria trinervia. The sequence continues at coordinate 6,711,367 of CM046458.1, read as the reverse complement.
GGATGATGAGGATGAGACAGAGGAGGATGAGGGGACAGAAGAAGAAAGGAGAGAGGAGAAGGATGATGATGATGATACAGCAGGAGGAGATGCAGCTGCATCGGCCTCTGCTTCAGGTCAAGAGAGGATGTCCAAGAACAGACAAGACCAACCAGCTTCTTCCTCTTCTCAACCAAGTGACGAGACGATGATACAGGACAAAAGTAAAGATTAGATGTTATGTATTTAATTACTTTTGTATTTGAATCATGTATTGAAACCTATGTATTCAATGTTTAAATTAAGTTTAACGCATTTCTGTTTTGATTAATTACTAATGGTCGATATGTTGAATGTGTAAATCAAACAGATCCAAATTACCAAAGGGATGAGTTTGATGTTGCTCCCCTTCAGCAGGTCAAGACTCAGCTAACAATGATTCTTGATCTGCAAGGGATTGTAAGGAGGTCGGTGAGTTATACCCCTGAAGAGGGGAAATAATTCACGACCTATCTAACGAACTACTCGTAGAGATCTTCAAGCTCGATCCAGATGAGATAGTGAAGGATGATCCGACATACGACTCGACCAGTGACGAAGAGCTCAACGATGTTGATGAAATCGAGATTGAAGATGTCACTACCGAGCACTACCCTCTGTACGCTGACAATGAGGGAAATATGGTCCCCAATCTGGGTGAATCCCTCGTCAGCGATACTTTTGAGGTGTTAGAGAAGATGGAGCAGAAGTCGGAGAAAGTAGAGGAAACGGCCCAAGCCTCAAATGATGATGTCGATATCCGAAAGGCTGAGTGGGTTGCGTGTTTTGAAGAAGTTAGAGCCTAACGCGCTGCACCAAAACATGATGCCTACACCAAACTCTACAGAGTCAAGAAACATCATAAGGTGACTGGCAGGATCATAGCGTGGGCGTATTTTGAGGATCTTAACGTATATGCAGTTAAGAGGGAAAAGGCATAGAGTACTTCAGATTCCCACATGATCTGAAGACTCTACCAGGTTTTGAGCTCAACCAGCTGGCCAAACTAAAGCTTTTGTATGCTGACCCGAGGAAGATGTCAGGCTGGTTCGAGGCTTCCCTAAAGAAGGAGTACCACACCAGGTGGGTTAACTTCAGACCCCAACAGCTTACAAGGTATATCAGAAGGTCTGAGGTTGATACCATTACTGGAAAGCCGAAGATAGTGTTGAAGTGGAGTCCTCCGCACACAATGTCAAGAATCCCACTCAGGGAAATGCCACAGGACTTCACTCCACACTTTAAGTGGTGGTACTACGATTGGAGAACAGCTGAAGCGATCATAGTCCTAAACAAAGAGGGCCAAATGGATACGATCAGGGTATTCGACCCAATGTGGCTTACCAACTTGTCAGCAAATGATGTCTACACGCTATACAAGTGGCCACTGTTCTATGATACGCAATATATTGTACAAGCCCTCCAGTTCCAAAATGTCATAAGACTCTGCTTCGCGTTTGAGATTCATGCGAGAGTCACAAAAGAGGACAAGTACAAGAAATATGAGGAGGTGATGCAGAAAACAAGACATTAGAGAGATCTAGGTCAAAGGGGGAGTCTGTTGATACATGTATGTCCCTAGATCATGATATGAAATGTAATAGATCTTGTTTATCTGATTTGGATGTAATTTGATATGATTAATGAAATGATATGGATTGTTGTGATTTGTAATGTCTAATATTTCATTAAGGAGTCATATTGAATTGGTTAATTAGGTTAGTGATTGTTTGAATGGTTACACATAATGTTTATTAATTAATACATTCAAACTTAACATAATGAAGTTCTCATGCGAATGGCCCATGCGAATGGACCACACGCATGAATAACTTCATACGATTGACTCAGTCGCACAACTGAACCAGGAGACTGGATCAGTCGTATGATTGACACATAAGATTGGCTCAGTCGCAAGACTGAACACTCAGTCGTGCGGGTGAATCAACCATATGGTTCAATCGCACGACTGAATCATACTAATGGTTCAGTCGCACGAATGAACAATACTAACCTATAAATACAACCCAATTCGTGGAAAAACTAGAGAATTCATTCAATTACGATTCCAGACGTACCCTAGCCGTGCAGAAGCCTCCCAATTAGTTCTCCAAGTTCATAGAACACATTAGATCGATTCCCAATCAATTTCTAACGTTAGTTTCAATTCGTTATTGATTCTTCGTGTGTTCTCACTGATTGGATCGCCAATCAAATAGGATTTCGCACTATTGATCTGGTTTACATGCTAATCACTAGGTATTTCGTTCAAATACCAGGTCCTAACACTGTTGTTGTATGAGAATTCGGCTAACGGTAGGTGGTTATCTCAACTTCCCCGAAAATCAATCACACATGCCCGAAGCATGTCCTCTAATGTTTGAATGGTCCTTTCTCACTGACCATCAGTCTGGGGATGATAAGCGGTGCTAATATGTATCCTCGTCCCCATGGCGTCGTGGAATTCCTTCCAAAATTTAGATGTAAACCGGGTGTTACGATCAGACACAAAGGACACCAGCACACCATGACGAGTTACAATTTCCTTGATGAACTAGGTCATCCAACCTCTCAGATGAATATGTCTCGCGGATCGGTAGGAAGTGAGCACTCTTCGTCAAACGGTCGACAATCACCCATATGGCATCGTACCCTTTCAGAGTATACGGCAGCTTCATAATGAAATCCACGGTGATGTGCTCCCACTTCCATTCTGGTATATCCAAAGGTTGGATCTTCCCATACGGCTTTTGATGCTCGGCCTTCACCTGTAAGCAAGTAAGTCACTTACTCACATACTCCACCACATCGCGCTTCATACCCGGCCACCAATAATCTTCTTCATGTCTTGGTACATCTTTGTGGCACCAGAATGAGTGGACTATCGAGTCTTGTGAGCCTCATCCATTATCTTCACCCGTAGATCCCCAAAAAAAGGAATCCACACCCGTTCAAATCGGGTTTTAACACCAAGTGTGTTTTCACCCAATTCCCCAACCAGACCTCTCATCCTCTTAGATTTAAGATGTTCTTCTTTTAGTGCCTCATCTTGAAACTCTTTGACTTGCTTCATCACATCAGAGGTCATGATCAGTTGATATGCTTTCACCCGAATCGGTTCGGGCCTCTCCTTTCGGCTAAGGGCATCAGCTACGACGTTAGCTTTGCCCTGATGGTAACAGATCTCACAAACATAATCCTTGATAAGTTCTAACCATCTCCTCTGCCTCATGTTTAGATCTTTTTGCTTGAAGAAGTACTTCAAGCTTTTGTGGTCGGTGAATATGATGCACTTCGTCCGTACAGATAATGGCTCCAAATCTTTAGTGCAAAGACCACGACTGCTAACTCCAAGTCATGAGTAGGATAATTGACCTCATGAATCTTCAACTGTCGATATGCATAGGCTCTAACCTTCCCTCTCTGCATTAACACACACCCCAACCCCGAGTAGGAAGCATCAGAATAAACCACCAGATCTTCGCTTCCATCGGGTAATGACAGAACAGGAGCTTGAGTCAATCTCGCCTTCAATTCTTCGAATGCCTTCTCTTGAGCTTGACCCCATACAAACTTCACATCTTTTCAGGTCAACTTGGTTAGTGGAGAAGTGATCTTGGAAAAGTCTTGGATGAATCTTCTGTAGTAGCCCGCCAAACCCATGAAACTACGAATCTCAGATGGCGTCTTTGGAGACTTCCATTGCATCACTGCCTCCACCTTAGCCGGGTCCACTATAATCCCGTCGGGATTCACCACATGACCCAAGAATTGAACTTCACGCAACATAAATGCGCACTTGGAGAATTTTGCATACAACTTCTCCCTCCTCAACGTCTCCAGAACCTCCCGAATGTGACTGGCATGCTCAATCTCACTCTTCGAATAAATCAGGATATCATCAATAAACACAATCACTGATTTATCCAACATAGGCCGACACACACGGTTCATCATATCCATAAAATCAGCTGGCGCATTGGTCAAACCAAAGGACATGACAAGAAACTCGTAGTGACCGTAGCGCGTGCGAAAAGCTGTTTTAGGGATATCCTGCTCCTTCACCTTCAATTGATGGTAGCTTGATCGAAGATCTATCCTTGAAAACCAACTGGCACCTTGAAGCTGATCAAACAAATCATCGATTCTCGGTAAGGGGTATCGGTTCTTCACCGTCAACTTGTTCAGCTCACGGTAGTCAATACACATCCTCATACTACCGTCTTTCTTCTTCACAAACAAGACCGGAGCACCCCAAGGAGAGATACTCGGTCTGATGAACCCCTTATCCAGCAGCTCTTGCAACTACTCCATCAA